>JAVTVY010017031.1:0-67836 GCA_036873755.1 Hanleya hanleyi | reverse complement strand
AGTAATATTGAAAGTCTCCCAATCTTTTCTGTAATATCACGATACTATATATTTCCATTGTTACCTGACCAGAGATGTTCACAGATTTTTAGCTCATCTGGGCCGAAGGCCCGATGGGCGTATGTCATGGCCTGATCGTCCGTCGTGCGTCGTCCATCGTGCGTCGTCCGTAAACATCTTCTTCTCTGAAACCGCTTGACCGATTAAGCTGAAACTTGGCATGCATGTTCCCCCCAATGAGTACACCAGAATTTGTTCATGCGGCGTCGATACGATTTTAAATATGGTGGCCATCTTGAATTTGCCAGTGAAATCTTGTCATCATTATTTTTCGGTAACTACTTCATGGATCTTTCTCAAATTTGGTACACCGGTTTCCCTTTGGGTTCCAATTTGAATATCCAATATGGCCACCAGACGGCCATCTTAGATTTCCCCATGAAACTTTGTTATCGTGATTTCTCAGGAGCTACTGAATGGATCTTTCTCAAATTTGGTATACAGGTTCCCCTTGGGGTCTAGTTGTGCAAGATACCTTTTGTGGTCTGATTCAAAAATCCAATATGGCCACCAGGCAGCCATCTTGGATTTCCCCCATGAAACATTGTTATTGAGATTTCTCAGGAAGTACTGCATGGATCTTTCTCCAATTTGGTACACAGGTTCCCCTTGGGGTCTAGTTGTGCAAGATACCTTTTGTTATTGGATTTCCCCATGAAACTTTATGTTAACTATTACACGTTCTGGAATACTCGCGTGTGAACTTACTTCCTGGTTTGGTTCGTTCCTACCTCCGAAGTTGGAGAGCCTATGGCCGTACTTACCTCCGGAGCGGGAGAGCTCCGTTTCCGTTGTTCGGCAGCCATATTGATTTGTAATGATCACGCACGTGTTGTGCAATGTAATCTAAGTGACAATTAAATCATTTTCAGTCATTGATTTCAAGGACGTGTTCGTCTACATTTCTCAGTTAACATTGGTAGCAGAAGGCGTAGTTTACTATGGCGAATAATTATAAGCAGCCGCCCCGATTAGAGGAGACAGCAGCGTTCGACAGCTGGAAAAATGAAGTGGAAATATGGCGCCGGGTGACAGATTTGCCGAAAGGAAAACAGGCACTAGCGGTGTCGCTGTCTTTGACAGGCAAAGCGAGAGAAACGGCGATGGAAATTCCCGCGGACGATCTAGCAAAAGATACAGGTATGAACACTTTACTAGAAAAGCTTGACTCTGTTTTCTTGAAAGAAACCAAAGACTCCGCGTATGAGGCCTACTCGAAGTTCAATAATTTTCGTAAATCCCCAGAAATGACGATGTCCGATTACATAATCGAATTTGAACATCTCTACAACAAGTCCAGAAGATTTGAAATGACTCTACCAGATGCAGTGTTAGCATTTAAATTGTTAGACAGTGCTAACCTGACAGAAAAAGAAAGACAACTAGCACTGACAGCTAGCAATGAACTGAAATTTGCAGAAATGAAATCTTCATTGAGACGTATATTTGGGGAAAATCCTAGGACCTCAGCCGATGAGCAGGGTATTAGAGTGAAATCGGAAGATCAGGCTTTATTTACACAGGGAGCATTTAAATCGTACAACAGCTCTGCCCCTCGCAAGCCAGCAAAGGGTACAAACCCATTGAATAAATATGGGAAACGCACACGTTGTGCGGTCTGCCAAAGTACGTTCCACTGGGCGAAGAATTGTCCACGTAGGGATTCTGATCGTGTACAAATAACTGAAGAAACTACTAGGTCAGCGGAAGGACCTGATAGCTGTAATATTACACTGTTTACCAAAGAGACAGACTATGAAATTTTTGTAGCAGAAGCACATTCCTCTGCAGTCATTGATACAGCGTGCACGCGCACAGTGTGTGGAAATAAGTGGCTTAATCAGTACTGCTCAGAGCTGGGTCAGCAAGGAAAGACCGTGATAAAGTCGACGCCCAGCAGTAGGAATTTCAAATTTGGAGATGGGAAGTATGTTCATTCAACTCAGAGGGTTGTAATACCAGCAAAAATTGGGAACACAAAATGTAATATTGATACGGAAGTAGTTCCAGCAGACATCCCCCTACTCTTGAGTAAAACTTCTCTGAAGAGAGCAGGGACAGTTATCGACCTGGAAAATGACAAGGCTGTCATGTTTAACCAGCCAGTGAAATTAGAATTTACTTCTAGTGGGCACTATTGTGTTAACATTCTGGACAAAGACATGTGTACCAGTGTACAGGACACCGGTACCGAGAGTAACAGTGATGAAGTGTTGGTGACATCAGACTTTGCTAAACTGCCAGAAACTGAACAGGAAAAGAAGCTAGTCAAGTTACACAGGCAGTTTGGTCACGCAAGTGCGGAGAAATTGAGGCGCTTACTGAAAAGTGCTGGTGTAAACTGTAAGGACGTCTCGGAAAAATAGAAACTGTAGTCAACACATGTGAAACTTGCTTCAAATTCAAGAAACCAGTTCCCAGACCTGCAGTTGGGTTACCATTAGCAAATGAGTACAATGAGGTGGTGGCGATTGATCTTCACGAATTAGGACCAAACCTCTGGTATATGCACATGATCGACCAGTTCACGCGATTCAGTGCAGGATGCATTGTGAGGTCCAAACAATCCTCTGTCATCGTGGCCAAATTTATTCAACACTGGATAAGTATCTACGGCGCCCCCCAAAAAGTCTTGACAGATAATGGGGGCGAATTTAACAATGACGAATTCAGAGACATGGCCGAGAACTTCAGCATAGAGGTGAAAACAACTGCCGCATATTCACCATGGAGCAATGGTTGCCTGGAGAGGCATAATCAGACACTGACGGACATTCTGCTCAGAACCAAAGAGTCGGAGAACAGCGACTGGGTACGGCTCTTAGCTGGTCGTTGATGGCGAAAAACGCAATGCACAACGAACATGGATTTAGTCCATATCAGATGGTCTTTAGCCAAAGTCCAAATCTGCCGACGGTCTTAGTTGACAGATTGCCTGCCCTGGAGGGCACTACGAAAAGTGCAGTGGTTGGAAAGCATATTAATGCTCTCCATGCAAGCCGGAAAGCATTCACCGAGTCTGAATGCTCGGAACGAATTCGGCGTGCATTAAGGAAACAAACTAGACCGTCCTCAGACAAGTATTTTACCGGCGATAAGGTGTATTACAAACGTGTAGACTGCACGGAGTGGAAGGGGCCAGGGACAGTCATCGGACAAGATGGAGTCGTCGTGTTTGTTCGGCATGGGGGAACATATGTCAGAGTGCATCAGTGCAGGCTGCGAAAGGCCTTGTCTCCCAAAAGTGCCAACAAGGAGGCTTCATGTGATAACACAACTGAGAACACACATAATGATGAAACAACTGGTGACATTCCAGTCACAGCTTGTGACTGTGAAATGGATACAAACTCAGTGGAGCACGGCAGTGATACTGAAAGTCCCGAAAATGTGGAAAACGGTGAGCCACAAGAACATGTATTTCCCAGGGATACTTCGCGATCTACAGGCATCGCTGTAACAGCAGACAAGAAGGTCAAATCCGGTCAAATGGTAAAATTTGCAGACCCGCAGTCAGGTACTTTCCACGTTGCGAAAATTCTAGGACGAGCTGGAAAAGCTACGGGTAAGAACAAAACTTGGTATAACGTACAATATTCTGAGCCATCGGAAATGGCGGGAACGACAGTTTCAGTGGATATTAGTAGAGTGAATAACTTAGAAATATTGGAGCCAACATGTGCTAACACGGCACAAACTGACAACACTACCGGTAACCATGACAACACAACGGCGCTGGCCTATGTGGAAGAAACTGTGTTTCATGTTGAAGAGGCTTCGTTTGATGCTGCTAAAGTGAGTGAACTGAACAACTGGCAGCAAAACGGAGTGTATGTAGAAGTTGAAGACACTGGTCAAAAATGTATTTCAACGAGATGGATCTGTACGCTCAAAGAAACGGCATCTGGGCTTGTACCAAAAGCTAGACTAGTAGCTCGTGGGTTCGAAGAAATAGACAATGAGGACATTCCCAAAGACTCGCCCACATATGCAACAGAATCACTCCACGTTATTCTGGCAACCTTCGCGCAAAAACAGTGGACTCCTCAGTCGATGGATATAAAAACCGCTTTTCTTCAAGGAACCGAGCTCTCCAGAGATCTTTATGTCAGACCGCCAAAGGAAGCAAATGCAGGTAGCAAAATATGGAAACTGCAAAAGTGTGTATACGGTTTGTCAGACGCATCACTCTACTGGTACATTAAAGTACGTGATGTGATGACTCAGTGTGGTGGCAAAGTTTCTGTAGTTGACCCGGCAGTGTTCTTCTGGACTGATGAAAATGGTGGAGTGAAGGGTATCCTTGCAGCTCCTGTGGATGACTTCATTTTAGGAGGAGATTCAGATTTCGAAACCAATCATCAGATCAGCTTTCTGTGTAGGTCGAGAGGAATGCAGTACATTCAGGTATGTTGGCATAGAAATCGACCGCGATGGCACAGGCAACATACTCCTTCATCAGAAAGACTATGTTGCAAACCTTCAGCCTATCCCCATTGATACTGCAAAGAGATCTCAGCTGGACTTACCATTGGATGAGAGAGAGTGTGAACTGTACAGGTCTAAAGTAGGTCAGATATTATGGGTTGCTCGTCAGAGTAGACCCGATGCTCTGTTTGATGCGTCAACACTAGCTGGTGGAGTGAAAGGAGCCAAAGTGCAAAATGTTCTGGAAGCGAACAAAGCTGTTCGTAAACTCAAAGCCGAGGATGTGGTACTAAAGTTTCGGCCGCTCGGTGATGAAAGAGCGCTGGAACTTGTGGTGTTTAGTGATTCGTCTTTGGGGAACTTGCCAGATGGAAGAACACAGGGCGGACACTTCATTGCGCTTATGGGCGAGGATGGTAGACTTTCTCCACTACAATGGCAATCCAAACGCATTCGCAGAGTTGTACGGAGTACCTTAGCTGGTGAGACTCTGTCCTTAGCCGATGGAGTTGACAATGCAGTGTTTTTGGCAACACTGTACACTGAACTTACCACAGGAAAACCAGATCCCACAGGACTGCCGATTACATGTGTAACTGACTGTCGGTCCCTGTTGGATGCAGTCAAATCCATGAAGCTGGTCTCTGACAAACGACTACGAATGGAGATCAGTTACATGTATGTGAAGGAAATGATTGAACAGAAACAAATCAAGTGCGTACTGTGGTCAGAAACGAAGAGGCAACTCGCGGACTGCCTTACAAAGAAAGGCGCCTCCTCCAACAACCTCCTACACGCACTGAATACAGGTGTGTGGTCTAGGACATCAGTGATGTGACAGAAATTCTCTTCCAGACTGAACAGTAAAGTAATATATAATTTCTTATGATTAATTGAACCTATTGGATTTTATCTTTTTGCAATGAACTAGTTGGTGTGTGATTCTACTAATGTTCATGGACAGAGCTATTAGCATTTACATTTTTGCACAGATCTAAATGTGTGTGCTATAATGTGAGTTCGTATATGATGGATATTAACATCCCAGGACTCTTTGGACTATGTGATTCATGATGCCGGATGGACATGTACTTCGCTGATAAATGAACAGGTTCTTTGACACTCATGAACTAATCATTGACTGTAATTTAGTCTCTCCCTCTGTTTATTTTCATTTATATCAAATTTTAAATTTAAAAGAAAAATGGGGAGATTGTTAACTATTACACGTTCTGGAATACTCGCGTGTGAACTTACTTCCTGGTTTGGTTCGTTCCTACCTCCGAAGTTGGAGAGCCTACGGCCGTACTTACCTTCGGAGCGGGAGAGCGCCGTTTCCGTTGTTCGGCAGCCATATTGATTTGTAATGATCACGCACGTGTTGTGCAATGTAATCTAAGTGACAATTAAATCATTTCCAGTGATTGATTTCAAGGACGTGTTCGTCTACATTTCTCAGTTAACACTTTATCGTGATTTCTCAGGAACTACTGCATTGATCTTTCTCAAATTTGATACACAGGCTCCCCTTGGGGTCAAGTTGTGCAAGATAGCTTTTCTGGTCCGATTCGAAAATCCAATATGGCCACCAGGTGGCCATCTTGAATTTTCCCATGAAATTTTGTTATCGTGAATTCTCAGGAAATTACTGCTTGGATCTTTGTCACAGGTTCCCCTTGTAGTCCAGTTCTGCAAGATACCTTTTTTAGTCCATTTTGAAAACCCAATATGGCCGAATCTTGAATTTCTCATGAAACCATCATGAAATCTCAGGAAATTACTGCATGGTTCATTTAGTGTTCAGGGGGGACAACACAAGTTAGAAACTCATCTATTGCAGTTCTTTAGTAAAAATTTCTCACAGCTACAGGGATTCATAGAAGTCCAAATTTTACGAACCGAAGTCCGGAAAATTGAGTTTTTTTTACAGTCAAATTGAGTTACATGTAAAATAAAATTCATCGACATTTTTTCCCCCTAAAGTTGAGTATATAAATTTTTTACAAACCAGGGTGATTTTTCCCCACAAAGTTGAGTATATAATTTTTTTACAAACCAGGGTAAATGTCACCTTCCATGAACCTTGTCTACTGTTACCAATTCATGTATTTTTAACCTTTTGTGTAATTAAAATCATTTTGTGTAGTTGATTGCGTTTATATACACATTTCCAGCGCTCGAAATAACGCTTGTCTACTTGTCGATGACAAGTGACTTTCGCAAGTGTCAAGTAAAAAGAAAAGTGACTTGTTGCCTGCGACAACAAAGCCATAAAGTGCCGTCTTTATTTGTAACAGATATATACTTCGCCTAACAAAACAACGTGTGTAGCATAGTTTCCGCAGGCCACGAAGTTGATAAAATTTACGTGATTCCATGGCTCGTACGACCGATGTCGTTGTTGTCACTGTCTTTTTGAAAACCGCTCTCCTGTGCGCGAAGATAGAAAATAACCGTATTATGGTACGTGCGATTTCATTAGCCTAATTACTCCATCCAGCCAATCAGCGTAGCTGATAGAATCTGATTGCAGCCTAGCGATAACACGTTTGGTCATGGTGGTTCGATCATTTTGGTTGAATAGAGCGTCAGTGACAACTATTCTTCGACAGTAATATGGATCGTTTTCTGAAATGTCGGAATGAAACCCCAGTCACAAGAAGGCAGAACAATCAAGAATTTCTTGCCAAAAATTATCCGTCGAAAGAGTGACTCACATGATATTGAAAACATTGTTGCCCTTGTTAAAATACTGGTTCTACTGTCTGTCCCAGATAATATATCCGAGACGTTTTCGGCGATATTTCGGAGACAATTGATCGGGCATATTGAAACTTCACACAGGAGATCAACTAAAAAGTACTAATTTTATTCCAAAGTATCCAGAAAATCCTTCCAGTAGTTCTCAACAAATCGCGAAAACAACAATTAGATGGGAGATTTGTAGGTTATATTTTTACGTCATGACACCAAGTCTGCAACATGATTGACAGATCAATGTCATCGTAGCCCCAAAATAACATGGTAGGTATTGGTGATTTTCGTCAATGCGGTAGTTGCACAATACAGGGTTCCGGCCTTGGCCGCTAGGATCGCCTTTGTCTTTATTTCCGTTTGATACCACTTCTATCGTCTGCTAGGCACAGCTGAGTGGGCTGGCTGATCGTTTCGCTTGGACGCGTAGCGCAGGCCTTGCATTTTGACGGGGCCGATCGGCCCCGGCCCCGTGATCGACCCCGTGAGCACTTTTCACGGGGATTATTCATCGGCCCCGTCAAATCAGTCCAGTGAGTATATTCCCATATCTTCATGGAATAAATCTAATCCTAGTACTGTGTCTTCTGTCTTGACGACTTGTGCTTGGGCCAAGAAAGAAAATATGTCTATTTTCCGGTTTAAATACCCGACCGAGTCTAAATAAATCGTGCGAGTCTAATAATTTTATCAGCAAATTCCAACGAAATCACTACGAAGGCTGCGTTTTACAACAACAACAACCATAAAGCGGCGCGACTACTGTCAGCATACAGTAAAGTGTGACGTGACTGTAGAGCAGCATGGCATGGCGGCCGGTTGACGATCTTTTCAGCAAATAAAGCACCTACTTCTAGGTCGGGAATCGAGAAATCAGCAACGTGATTACGGTTCAGTCGACCTGATCATGTTTATCAGGACAATTTTAAACATATTCTCCATCAACTTCGAAAGAAATCAACTGATTTTATGGCTTGAAATGGCATTTGTTGAAGCAGTGTTTCGTGGACACGGTAATTTGCAAGTGGTTTCGTTTTCAGTGAAATCGGCGACGACACAGTCCAAGTCGCCGTCAAAGTCTAACCGACCGGTACCATTTCTCCGCTAAAAAATCCAAAATTTCCCGACTGTTTTATTATGAATGCATTGCAATGAACCTCCAAGATTCAAGCAAGTAATAATTCTTCGTTTTTTTAGAAATGGCGTGTTCAAATCGTTGTACGATCCAGTCTCGTTTCTCAAATTGCTCGAATTAGATAGGCGCTGGTACAGATCTCCATGATGTTCAAATTAATTTCCCATTTCATTTTATGGGATACGGACAAAACCCCAGAGGACAAAACACCAACGGACAAAACACCAGCGGACAAAACCCCAGTTGTCAATTTTTTTCTTCTGGCTTTTCCAGAAAATATGTGCACTCCCCCTATGGAAGGCACTGGAATTCCACATGGAATTTTGTATTTTTCACTAAAAATCCTTGAAATTTTACAGGGAAATTTTATCATTCCTGAGGGGAAATCCTTGGAATATATTGTTTTGCATATCAAGTTAATAAATTAAAACGATACTCGTTTTAGTGGTAATTGAACACAGCAGTCAAAACACATTATTGGCAATTCTTATTTCTACAATATCAGTAGGCTACAATAACTGGTTTCAGCAGAAGTCGTTGAAATATTAAGATTTGCTGGATCCAGTAAAGATAAAAATACCAACATGGAGGGTTTTTCTTTTATTCCTCTATTTTTTTGGTGATACCGGTACTTATAAGATCTTTTGAATATATGAAAATATGGGGGAATATATGTTATGAGGGTGAAAGGGGGGGGGGGCGATATGTCCTGGGAGAATATGTTAAAGTGGGTGGGAATGTTGTACAATCAAGAATAATTTGTAGAGCATTGTATATGGGACAGGAGTAGGCTACTGGACATCAAAATAAAATTTATTTCCAAACAAAGGTTTGGTTGATATATGACCAATAATACATTGTCATGTGGTGAAATTTGAAATCAGCCCCGATGGCCAAAAATCAGCCCCGTGACCCTGCAAGACGGGGCCTATTGATCAGCCCCGTCTTATTTCTAGAATGCAAGGCCTGGTAGCGGGCGATAACTCTTCGTAATAACCACCGCCCAGCCGCCAGGATCGCTATTATCACCGTATAGAAATAAAGACGTCTTTTAGTTTTCATACTATTTCAGTCATCCCGCGGGCCTGTTTTATATTCGGCATATTTGTCTTTCACCATTGCTAACGTATATGGCGGCACAATCGAATAAACTACGACAGGTTTCTATCGATTATATCAAGTATTGAACTTAAAATCATGTAAATCAACCACATACCTCAAAGCAAACACGCAGTCGCTGCTATTTTCATATCAATTTCCATGTCGGCGGCTTTTTCGCGATAAACCGGAAATGTCGTTCGCCGCGATCCTGGCGGCTGGGCGGTGGTTATTACGCAGAGTTATCGCCCGCTACGCGTCCAAGCGAAACGATCAGCCAGCCCACTCAGCTGTGCCTAGCAGACGATAGAAGTGGTATGAAACGGAAATAAAGACAAAGGCGATCCTAGCGGCCAAGGCCGGAACCCTGTATTGTGCAACTCCCGCATTCCCAACAGATTTTAATGACATATGGGGGGGGGGGGGAATTATTATTTTTTAGTTTATATACTGTGTGAAGTTTCAAAGCTGTACGATAAATGTTCTCCGAAATATTGCTGAAAACATCTCAGAATATATTATCTGGGACAGACAGTAGTGTTTTCAACAGCTTTTGTCGAGCGAGATTTCAGTCTTATGTTCAAAGCGTGTGAAGAATGACTTTCGAGCTACATTAAATGACTCCCTGAATGATCTTATGTCATTGTCACTGTCTGATTACTCTGTTACTACCTTTGACCGTATCCAAGCCATCAAATTGTGATGGTTAGACTGCAACAAACCCAGAAGGTTGTTTTATTTCATGAAAAATTACAACACAGTTGAGTATATAAGGAACAGTCAAAATTTGGTACTATTTTGAGACAACTACTGACAGCCAGGTGACAAGTAAAAAAAATAGTCACTTGTCACCTGGGACAAGTAATTTTTTACAAACATTTCAACCCCTGCATTTCCATCATTAGGTTGTCAGAAAGAAACGATGAAAAACAAAATCATAGTGGTTTATAAAATAGTTACACGACGATTGTATAATAGGAGTCTTGATGGTGATATTGTTTTGATAGAATATTGTTAACAAAAAAAAGAAGAAAAAAACAACAACGAAACACTTCAAAAACGTTTGCAAGCGACCGTCGTCACAGGAAGAGTTCACTCCCTTGCCATGAGCTCAAAATGCACGCTGTACGTTCGTGTCAACTTTGATCAGGCAAAAGTGAAAATGATACAGTGTAACTATTTTCTCAAGACAGACCACACAGAATACACAAAGAAATACTTGCGATTGGCATTCGACGAAGACAAGTCACAACGTGTGTTTATTATCGTTTGTATCTCCCTCCGCTCGCAGAAACGAAATCAAAACCAAACAAAAATGGCGACTCGATTGTACAGTGAAAATACATTTCGTAAGTATTCAGGATTCTTCCACGGAAATAAACGATGTAACTAAAATTACTCTCGGACGAACCAGTCTTGGATGAATATATCCCGTTAACAGACTAAGTTGTCCGAGGTAAATTCAGAACAGCTGACAGAGTTTACATTTGACGTTGGTGTTGCTGCCGACAGATTCATATTTGCTACCGCGACGATGGCGTTCATTTGAGTTTTACCAGATGATTTCCTGACAACCGGGTATTGAATTTACGAAGCTTGAAAATTCAGTTTCCAAAGCTGGAAAATTCAGTTTCCAACACACAAATTGAGTATAAATATTTTGGTGAAAAATATAGATTTTTTACTCAAAAAAATTGTTTTGAACTGAAAAAATTGAGGTTTTAAACTCAATCTACGAACCGAAATTCGGTACGTAGAACTGACGTGAATGAATCCCTGAGCTACTTTCTCCAGTTACAGCCAGATGAGCTACAGTGCCGTGGCACTATCTTTGAACCAGAGATAAACATCTTTGAAGAATTGGTTCCATGGCAGGGATTCATAGAAGTCCAAAATTTGCCACCGGATACTGAAATTTCAGTATTTTTTTTACCTCAATTGAGTTTTGATCAGTTTTTGCCACCGGCGTCCTGATTGCTATTGAGTTTATTTGTGTTTTTGCCGCCGCCATATGTAATGGTTCTGAGAAAGAGTTTAAAGCTTAGAATAAAGTACTATAACATCGAATTTGACATAATCATTGAACTGTCTTAATTTATTTGAACAAGAATAGAATATTCCATCACCACAAAGTCAGCCTCCTAGGGATGCAGTCTATCGGAGATGGCTCAATTCCCATCTCCTACCGACAACTGCACCCCAATTACCAGCATTGTTTCAGTTGTGAAAATATTTTTGTCAATTTAAATAATCCATATCCATAGAGATTTCATGTTGTATGAATGGATTGGTTTTTATCTCGCCTTACGAAGTAAAGGGGAGATATTGTGAGAGGGGGAAAGAGGATGTCGTCGTCGGTGTCGGTGTCCCCTGCCTGGAAATGAATGGGTTTTTGGTTTAGCAAGTTAAAAAAAAATCTAGAAAAATTAGAAAAAATATAAAAAAAATATAAAAAATATGAGGGGTGGGTATGCCACCTGGGGGTAATACCCCTGGGGTACTCTAATGTTAAAATCCCTATGAATGAGTTTTGCGTTTAGCTGAAGTGCACATGTACATCTGTACTTGGAAAGTTTCTTGCAGTTGTCAGCTGTCATTGGATGATTATGAAACTTGGTACACATGTTTCTTATGATAAGAGGATGTACCTGTGCTATTTTTGAGAAGAAATATTAATTTTTCTCAAAATTATGGCAAATGAAGAGTTTTCTGTTCAGGTAAATTGTACATGTAGGCCTCTACATGTATACATATACATCTACATGGTAACTTTGCTCCAGTTGTCAGCTGTCATTGGATGATTATGAAACTTGGTACACATGTTTCTTATGATTAGAGGATGTACCTGTGCTATTTTTGAGAAGAAATATTAATTTTTCTCCAAATTATGGCAAATGAAGAGTTTTCTGTTTAGGTAAATTGTACATATAGGCCTCTACATGTATACATATACATCTACATGGTAACTTTGCTCCAGTTGTCAGCTGTCATTGGATGATTATGAAACTTGGTACACATGTTTCTTATGATTAGAGGATGTACCTGTGCTATTTTTGAGAAGAAATATTAATTTTTCTCAAAATTATGGCAAATGAAGAGTTTTCTGTTTAGGTAAATTGTACATGTAGGCCTCTACATGTATACATATACATCTACATGGTAACTTTGCTCCAGTTGTCAGCTGTCATTGGATGATTATGAAACTTGGTACACATGTTTCTTATGATTAGAGGATGTACCTGTGCTATTTTTGACAAGAAATATTAATTTTTCTCCAAATTATGGCAAATGAAGAGTTTTCTGTTTAGGTAAATTGTACATGTAGGCCTCTACATGTATACATATACATGTACATGATAAGTTTGCTGCAGTTGTCAGCTCTCATTGGATGATTACGAAACTTGGTACAAATGTTTCTTATGATTGGAGGATTTATTTGTGCTATTTTTGAGATGAAATATTAATTTTTCTCCAAATTATGGCAACTGATTGAGTTTTGCGTTTAGCTGAAGTGCACATGTACATCTGTACACCACAGTTTGCTGCAGTTGTCAGCTGTCATTGAATGATTATGAAACTTGGTACACATGTTTCTTATGATTAAAAGATGTACCTGTGATATTTAGGAGATGAAATATTAATTTTTGTTCAAATTTTGAGGGTTTTGTCTTAATCTGCCAATAATAATGCACATGTACAGGGATTCATAGACGTCCGTTTTTACTACCGTTAAACGGTAGAAAAAAAATGTCAAAAACTGAATATAGACAGCAATAAACTCAAAAGTGTACGTTTTGGACCGTTTTTGACGAAAACTCAATACTCGAAATGGTGCAAATTATTTCAGTGATGTGAAAATCATCGCCGATCCTTCGACAATTTGTCTTCGAACGTTTGGGGATTTCCAGTTCTAGAAATAATTTCCGTCTCCGCGAGTTCTGCGAAACGTACACAAACGGAAGTGGCGGTTTTCACATGTCTTGCTGACGTAATGCGCTAACTAAACCTCGGAGACCTTCGCTCGATTATTTTTTGGGAGCCTCGAATACTCTCTGTAATGGTTCCCGACTGGCGCCGACGGTATGAGTGTATTCTCCTTCGCTCGGCTGCTGGTGCACAGCTACCTACGTTAAACCCAACAGACGAAAACAGTCTATATGAAGGAATTGAATGCTAGCTGGCGGTCTGCAGACGAAAAGTACACGAGGGTGAAAATGAAACCTGGGACATTTTGCATATCATTTAGCAGATGAATTTGATTCGGATTCGTTCATAATTAGAATGACAAACAATTTTCCCTAAGACAGAACATCGGGCAAAGTAGAATCAAGCGGTAGGAAATTTATGAAAATATAAAATGGATCGTTTCTGCAGAGACATTGCGTGTACATGATACCCATCATGAACAACAACAACAACGCGGTCTAGCACTTTGCGTTGAGAACACGCATTTCTTCAGAAGTCGGTTTATTTGAGGTCTAGATTTCAACTTTAACGGCATTGCATTTCTTGTTTATGTCCGTGACTCTTGAATTTTTGTTGGTAATTTTTATCTTTCACTGTAAAAACCATCATGGTATGAAATGAGAAAATGTGGTACAAAAATATCTGGAATTTCCTTATTTTTTTTTATTTTTTTGCGTATCTCATATAAATCCATAGCCTAGTCTTTATATAAAGGTTCATTAATAACAATTGTTGATATACTGCTTGTCAGGGAATGCAGCAGGTGGCCAGATTTTTATTTATTTATTTATTTTTTTTATGATTATTGTTTCATATGCAATACAAAGATACAAATGAAATAAAATTAAGAGTATATACTTACCACTTACCAAACATGTTTAGGCTGAATACTGCTCATCAATGGAGATAATCACTCGCCTGAACTAATTTGTGCTATTATATGTGTGCTAATTAACCACCCTCCTCAGAATAAATGAGGCGATTTCAATTTTTCCCATTGAGAAGTTTACATCTAGTTGTGCAGTAACTAGCACTAGTGAAAATGGCAACTGGTCACGAAATGCTTGGTTCCGCAAATTTGGATTCTTTGGATTCTTGCAAACTACCCCTGCAGTTCCTTTGTTCTGAAGTTCGACGGCAACCATGCGATGGACGTAAAGTAGAAGTCCGAGTTTAAGACATCATTCTGCTTGACAGCTGCTACATCTTACGTGAAAATTCGCTGATGATGTAAGGATTTTATAGCGTCTCTTGCAAGCGTTATATGATAATTATCTTTGAATGTTTATGATAGTTTGTGATCTCTTACCGCTGTTGGTGTTGCTACAAACACGAGGTCCAAAAAAATGAAATCTATTAAAATAAGTTAGCAAGTTACAATACAGAACATGTGCTTTTTTGTCATTCAGATGACCATTATCCAAATCACATTAAATAGCTCACCTTAGTACTACAGAAACTATTTGTTCATATCTTAATTGGTAGGGTGGTAAAAACATTCAAAAACTCAATATCAACTTGTGGGTGGGCCGTAAAAACTTGGGAAAACTCAATTTGAGCATAAAAAGAACTCAATATTTTATAGTGGGTAGTAAAAATTTGGACTTCTATGAATCCCTGATGTATATACATGTACACGGAAAGTTTTCTGAAGCTGTCAGCTTTCATTGGATGAGTTTGACACTTGCTACCCAAGTTCAATGTGATTCAAAGATGTGCATGTGCTATTTAAGAAATATGACATTAAATATGGAATTTTTTCCTAATTATTGCAGTTTAGACTTTGTATCTTTCCATTGATAAGGTTTTTGTTGGGCAAAAATTTACAGGTAGATCTGTACATGGAAAGTTTGTTGAACCTTTCGTGGGATGATTATAAAACTTGGTGGACATGTTTCATGTTTTCCTAGGTCACAGCTCTCCCGCAGTATTCCCACACGGGACTGACCTATCCAGCAGTAATCCCAAATGGCATTAGCCTATCCAGCAGTATTGCCATACGGGACTGACCTATCCAGCTGTAATCCCAAACGGAAATCAACTATCCAGCAGTAATCCCAGACCGAACTGGTCTATCCAGCAGTAATGGCCTATTCAGCAGTAATCTCACACAGGACTGACCTATCCAGCAGTAATCCCAATGGCACTGGCCTATCCAGCAGTAATGCCACACGGGACTGACATATCCAGCAGTAATCCCAGACTGGACTGGCCTGTCCTGAAGTAATCCAACATGGGACTGGCCTATCCAGCAGTAATTCCACACAGGACTGGCTTATGCAGCAGTAATCTCTCATGGGACTGACCTATCCAGATGTAATATGACACTGGATTGCAATTTGCAGCAGTAATCCCACACAGGTTTAGCCTATCCAGCAGTAATCCCACACGGGACTGGCCTCCTCAGCCATAATCCCACACAGGATTGCCGTATGCAGCAGTAATCCCACACGGGACTGCCTATGCAGCAGTAATCCCACACGGGACTGTCCTATCCAGCATTAATCTCATACGAGACTCATCTATCCAGCAGTAATCCCAGACAGGACTGGCCTATCCAGCAGTAATCCCACTTGGGACTGGACTATCCAGCAGTAATCCCACTTGGGACTGGACTATCCAGCAGTAATCCCACAGGTGACTGTCCATCAGTAATAACATTGGACTGGTCCACCCAGTGGTAATCCTACACAGGACTGGCCTATCCAGCAGTATATCTCACATGGGACTGAACTATGTACCAGTAATCCGACAGCACTGACCTATCCATCCTACATGGGATTAACTTTTGCCAGTAATCCTTCATGGGACTGATGTTATTGTCTGTACCAGATAATCTATTCCAGACATTATTGTCTGTACCACATCACCTATTCCAGACCTTATTGTTTGCTCTACATGTATGCTTTCAATACTGCTGCACCTTTGGCGGATGACCCTGCAAGGCGAGATGTTGGGGTTCTCAGAACGCTTGTTCTTAAGTGGAATTGTGCAAAATGACTTGATGTGCATGACAATTTACTAAATTCATTTCAGGAAAATATATCCAAGATAGAACTTGACATTTTAAGAACGTATTTTACTCCTTCCAGACTGTCTCTAACTCTACTTTTGTGTAGCTAAGATTCATAGCGTCTCCCTTCCCTCAACGCTATGCCGACGACAAATACATTTCCCTGGTGGTAACTCGAACATCTCCATGGCGCACTTATTATTACATTTGCGCCCTATTGGACCTTCATTAACTTGAGAAAATGGGCCGCCATGAATAAAAATACAGAAATGGCAGACCAAATGGCCCTTCGTCGGTCATATATTAATTACAGACGTTAAAATTATCCCTATGGAGCCTCAAAATCACCTGAAATCGAGGGTCAAGAAGATGGGAATTTCCGTCATAATAGACCCCGTGTATACAGGGGATGATGATCACAACATCGATTATGGTATTTTTATTCATGGCGGCCCATTTTCTCAAGTTAATGAATATCCAATAGGGCGCAAAGGTAATAATAAGTGCAACATGGAGATGTTCGAGTTACCACCAGGGAAATGTATTTGTCGTCGGCATAGCGTTGAGGGAAGGGAGACGCTATGAATCTTAGCTAACTTTTGTGCTGTCGATGTCCGAGTGCCAGGCTGTCAAGCAGTGTTGAACCTTTCAAAATGGGTTCTAAAAAACGCCCCGGTGACTGTCAAGTCATTGGAATTGACAAATAAAATGAAATAATATGAAAATATTGCCTTGTTTTGAGGGGAATATGCAGTTTTGTTGCCCCGAGGATGTGCATATTGCCCTCGCCTGCGGCTCGGGCAATATGCACAGCCGAGGGGCAACGAAACTGCATATTCCCCTCACAACAAGGCAATAATTTCATTATTATATTTATCAACTTAACTCTGTGCTAATCTATTATCTCTCGAGCAAAATAATGTTTTATGTTTATTTTGGAAGAGCGCAATCCTTCTGAGTTGATTTCTTTCAGTGGGCAATCGCCAGCAACATTATTTTTCATGCACGAGATTCCACGGATTCGGAGCTGCTTCACTACTATCGTGTAAATCTCGCAACGCAGGTATAGTTGTTCGATGCCGCTTGTTAGTTACTCCAATAATGTGCTTGGGTACCATTCTACTTACAATTAGATGGGGGGAGATAATTTATTTCTGCTGTGTTCTCCAGCTTAAATCAACTCGACGAACTGCTCCGTGATCGGCTGTTCGCAGCGCGACTGAGAGAACGGGACGACCTCTGGTGTAATTATCTCCCTTTAGTGTATATTCCATGGGGGTGGAATATGCAGTTTTATTGACCGGGGAATATGCAGTTTTATCTCATTACAATTTATATAGGGAGACACTCTAATAAATATAATAATGAATGGTATTTGATGCACGATACATTAATTTGAAACCCTGAACATACATTCGGAACATATTTGACATTTTACAGCTTTAGAACTATTTAGGAAAAGCAATTTGGCAAAAATATTGTACCGTAACACTCACGTAAGAGATTACTACCGATAGATCATCTGTTCTGCTTCATTCCGACTAAATAACTCGTCTAAAATCTGATAGATGTCACGATATGTATTCCTGATTACACTTAGGATAAAGAATACTGAAAATTTATTAAACATTCGGTAAAAATCCTGTTGTTTACCCGACGCGTGGTTTCGGTGAGCGAAGCCAAACGCCATTGTGATTCTATCGGCGCATGCGTACTCAAGCGATATTTTATGGTTGACCAATCAGTAAGTCGGGTTACATCAGGTTTTCGCGGGAATGAATGAAAAGAATTTAAAACACATGACCATTTTACCCAATAACATCGACGCATTTCTACTACGTGACCCAAATGTCAACACGAGTTGTTGCCCTTCAATTTTTTTTATCTCGAACGTTGAGAATGTGTTCCTGTAAACGGCAAGAATACAGATCCTGAAAAAGTATCGTTCTCGGTTTCCAAGGGGAGACAATCTCGCCACCAGGAGTCGCTGCTTCTACAAAGTGCTCGTACACAGTCATTAGTATGATCGGCCATTAGTCTCATGCAACAAAACTGCTCCAGAATCATACTGAACTGAAATTTCTAAACGTTTGTAATAAATCATAATTCTTTGTCTCAAAATATATTCGTTCTCACTCAAAAGAAATGTTTTGTACCGGTTCTTTTGTTGCCACATGTTTGTCTATCGTACTGCAGTATCGACAGTATGGGTTCAAACGTTGGTACCGTATGCGACATCCCCATATCACTGGAAATATGAATTTTGCATTTTGCCCTTTCACTGCTTTGAGCATCAAACATTGTCAACATCAAACTTCTTACTCGTAAGTTGTAAAATCAGAATAGGTACAGAAGACTCAAGTATATCATTTTAGATCACAAAATTTAACTTATTTTATCCAATGATAGTTCTGAAATCTTGTAATAGATGCGGATGACATAAATATTTCGAAATATTTGTATCATGATTTAAAAAGCGCCTGTCGCCCATTTTCGCACAAAATTCTCCCCACATTATTTCGTAGACCAAATATTAGCTTGCTAATTTTTGTATTCGCTTCCTATTTGTCTCCAGGAACACGCCAGTAACAGCGAAAATGTGTTTTAAGCGGAAATTATTTTTCCTACAATTTATTAACCGAGATAATTCAAAAAATTCTCAATTGTCAACGAAGAAAAGTTACATTTTACTGAAAAGTATACGATTTCAAAACATCTGTAGAAAAGATATGCATTTGACAGGAACTGTATACAATGAACAAAAAAGAGATCGGAAGTGATGAATTCATGTTAGGACTATTTTTTTGGAGAAAATGTGTAATTAATAAAGCTCTTTTACACAGGGGATTTAAAATGCGCCACGCACACGATTTGAATCACGGACTAGATGTAACCCCTATGATGACCCAATCACTCTTTCCTCACGAGGAAAATAAATGATATCATCCTTGGGTACTGTATATGTTAGTAAGAGATGTCATATACGGATGATCAGATCGAAAGAGAGCAGCAAAAAAAATAGACGAACAACACTAGTCAAAATGGAGGACTTTCACATTCCGTAATGGACATTTCCAAAGATTATATGACGAAAAAAGTGGGCAACAAGACGTAGAAAGAATAATTAGAGAATAAAAATGTCAGTAATGAGGGCTTCAAACTTTTAAAGTACCCGCAGGCCTTCAATTATGTCCTATATGTCCTATAAGTCCTATATTTTTTTAGTTGTCCTATATTTTCCTATATTTCTGAAAAATGTCCTATATTTCCTATATTTTTGCCCTGAGTCTCTTTCAAATTATTAAATTACTTCAGGGGTTATCCTAGCCCAAAATTTATAATATATTCAATTTTCGAAAGAGATAAACTCATTTTTTTTTGTGCGCCGCTGGCGCGCAATTTACATGTATCTCCATAAACTCAATCTTTCAGACTTTTTCATAGGTTGAAGACATGAAACTCAATATTTCAAACATTATATTCAAGTTTTTCATCGATATTGTAATTATGATGCACACTAAAATACATGTAACTAAAGAATAGATACTGAAGCTGCTGTATTGTATGCACTTTACTTCTCCATTCATTGGAACCACCAGTATGATTTTATTATGCAACTCCTAAGAGTGTTGGACAGAGGAACTTACAACAAAAGGACATGCTAAGCCCCCGCCACTTCCCCAAAAAATCTACACAGAGTCCAAAAAAAAAATTTGGAATGGGGTGACCGTGGGGGGAATCTTGTTCAAATTCTTTGTTAACGAGACATTCCAAATTAAATTTCCATAAAGGTAGAACTCATTGGATAGGACACCAACAGTGGTCCAATCAACGAGTGCCTAAGACTCGGTCAGCTTTCCAAATGCCTGTAGCGATCGTGAACAAGAACAACACCAGCGTTAAACTTAATATTTTTAAGAATATCAGAAAAATGACAAAACTGAATATTTCGTAGGAAAACTCAATTTGAAAATTTGCCCAAAACTCCATTTTTGAGAATTTTTAATCGGGATTACCACGATTAATAACCCCTGTACTTGGTTTTCATGAATATATTTCCAGGTGTTTGTTGACTTCGCTTGTCACACAGCCTTGCTCTGATTTCTCACCATGGCATCCTTGGACGATGCTGACTGTATGAAGTCTTTCATGATGAATATGGTGGGTTATCAGAGAAAGGCTTGTACCATACTTCTTTGTTTCTTTCAGGTAGGTAATCTACTAATGTGCAACTAATGCCAAGTTGAAGATTGTCCTATATTTGTCCTATATTTTCAGTAAAATGTCCTATATCTGTCCTGTATTTTTAGGAAAAAAGTCCTATATTTTGTCCTATATTTCCACTGGAGACCAGTTGAAGGCCTGTACCCGGTACTTTCCAAACCGTGATTCCGTCACGCTGGAATTCATTTTATAAGCGTACGTAGATCTAGATCTGCACGGTCGAGAACTTGAAAGAATCAAGATGGAGAAAATTCGGCTGATTCACGTATGCAATATTCATGTGGTTTATCAGTGTTGTATGTTCCAAAACGGCATTTACGGAGCTGCGCATGAGTGCGTTTGGGGATATGCTCCCCACTCTCCGGCTAGTAGTGTAGTTGGGGGGGGCATATGTGGGAGGTGTGATCATATAGCGCACCACAGAAACTCCTGGACAGCGGAGGCACTATCACCACCAATGTGACCACTCGACGGGGTTTTATATATGAACCTGGAACTAGAACTAATGAAACAGAGCGTTGGGGGGTGAATATGTCTAGATCTAAATCGATATGAAGAAAATCACTAAAATGAAAGCTGCATATGGCATTAGGCCTAGAACTACTACTGAAGCCAAGAGCCATGAGATAGATCTAACTGACGTGAAGAAAATCACATGAAAGATTCAGTTTGTATAAGCCTATATGGTATTACAAATCTGAATCGGTTGGGTGGGGGGTGGGGCGTTCGTGCACTAGAAATAATGTTGCGTACTCTCTAAACAAACTTGAGTCAATGGTTCACTCAAGTAATCGAGTGGAAATTTATTTCTCTCAATTATGCTTCAGTTTAGTTAAAGTCGCTGAAGTTTGATTGAGTCACTCCATTCTGAGTGAAATTCGTTTAATTCGTCTAAGTTTTAGCTGATATAACAAGTCGAAAAGTTTATTCCACTGAATGAAGGTTATTTTCACTCAAGTGAAACGCACTCAATTTGAGTGAAATTTACTTATGTGGTATAAATTTACACTTTTACTTTCAGAGTTAAATTTTAATAAAGTGACTGGCACTAGAAATAATGAAGCGGGAGGGAGGGAGCGGGGTTGGGGCGGCTGGCTTCCCAGACTCCGACTTTTCGGTTGATGCCCGTTATGTGACAAACGCCTGTAAATATCGACATATCCTCCTTAACGTGTTTGATATAAGCGGGGGGGGGGGGCATATCCCCAAACGCACTCCTGCACAGCTCCATAAATGCCGTTTTGGAACATACAACATGAATATTGCATACGTGAATCGGCCGAGTTTCCTCCATCTGGATTCTGTCAAGATCTCTACCGTGCACAGATCTAGATCAACGTACGCTTATAAAATGAATTCCGCTGTGACGGAATCACGGTACCGGGTACGTTTGAAGCGCTCGTTCTTAAATTTTTATTCTTTATAAGTAGACTTGCTACGTCTTATTGCTCACTTTTTTCGTTATATAATCTTTGGAAATGTCCATGATGACGGAATGTGAAATTCCTCCGTTTTGGTTAGTCTTGTGTGTCTAATTTTTTTTTTGCTGCTCTCTTTCGATCTGATCTTCCGTATATGACATCTCTTAGTAACATACAGTACCCAAGAATGATAAAGATACCCTCGTGAGAAAAGAGTGATTGCAGTGTTACATCTAGTCCGTGACGGAATCACAAAAAAAATCGTGACGAAATCACGAGTGCGCATTTTAATCTCCTCTGTAAAAGAGCTTTATTAATTACACATTTTCTCAAAAAAATATATTCCTAACATGAATTTATCACTTTGATCTCTTCTTTTTTTGTTCAGTGTATACAGTTCCTGTCAAATGTATATCTTTTCTACATATGTTTTGAAATAGTATACTTTTCAGTAAACTGTAACTTGTCTTCGTTGACAATTGAGAATTTCTCGAATTATCTCGGTTAATAAATTGTAGCAAAAATAATTTCCGCTTAAAACACATTTTCGCTGTTATTGGCGTATTCCTGGAGACAATAGGAAGCGAATACAAAAAATAGCAAGCTAATATCTGGTCTACGAAATAATGTGGGGCGAAAATGGGTGACGGGTGCTTTTTAATTCACGATACAAATATTTCGAAATATTTATGTCATTCACATCTATTACAAGATTTCAGAACTATCATTGGATAAATAAGTTAAATTTTGTGATCTAAAATGATATACTTTTGTATCTATTCTGATTATACAACCTACGAGTAAGAAGTTTGATGTTGACGATGTTTTGATGTTCAAAGCCGTGAAAGGGCAAAATTCAAAATTCTTATTTCCAATAATTCGGGGACCAATATGGTACCAACGTTTGAACCCATACTGTCAATACTGCAGTACGATAGACAAACATGTGGCAGCAAAAGAACGGGTGCAAAACATTCCTTTTGAGTGAGAACGAATATATTTTGAGATAAAGAATTATGATTTATTACAAACGTTTAGAAATTTCAGTTCAGTATGATTCTGGAGCAGTTTTTTTGCATGAGACTAATGTATGATGGCCGATCATACTAATGACTATGTACGACTTTGTAGAAGCAGCGACTCCGTGTGGTGAGATTGTCTCCCCTTGGAAACCGAGAACGATACTTTTTCAGGATCTGTATTCTTGCCTGTAAACATGGTAAACGATCTTGTAAACAAGGTGCGTTTTTACTCGTTTCAACAAACTTTTCTGAATAAATGATGCGCGTACGTCTAAAAAAAATTTAAACGGAGTTGTTGGTCGAATTGCGAGTTTTAGCATTCACCGGAATTGAGTTTATAGCTGAGAAATTGAATATTTACTGTTTTAAACGCACACACTTCAGTTTTTTACAGTCCGAATTGAGTTTCCAAGTGAATTTTGCCACCGAATACCGGTGGCAAAAACCGACATGTATGAATCCCTGCATGGTTGTACATATTCTCAATGGGTATAGCCCAATCTAATTCAACAGTGTGATGGGCCTTTCAACTTTCATTCGTGATTTCTTCAAGGCCTTGGATGTTGACTGTCAAATACCAGAACAAACAAAAGAACTTCATGGATATTGTAGAGCAATAAGTGGTTAAATTTGAATTTTCAACAAAATGATTAGCATATTTTTGTCATTGTGCTTAACAGGAATACTCATTCGATATCACTTTCAAATTTCCAACACAAGTTCCACTTGTTTGTAAATATGTGGACCTGTTACTTTGTTTTATATCACATTCTTATTTATTTCATAACCACAGCCTGACCTAATAAGTGATCCTCTGGGTATCGGCGACCCTTTGGGTATCGACATGTCGCCCAATGACATCAGACTGAGTCGGGCAAGCACAGATATCCCCCCACCTCAGACAGGGGAGAAGAGGAGGGCCAGCACAGACCTGGCATGCCTGGTTGGCAGTCCAACAAAAAGACCCATGTTTAACTACAGGTAGTACCATACTTCTGGTTACCCTACATTGCAGGCCATATTCATATGCTGCTTGCCATAGCTGTAGTCTACACTCTGTAAGCAATAGACAAGGTACCTGGAAGATTTGTATCATGCGGATTAAAAGTGTCTGGCTGTTACACCATGCACTCTTAACTACCCTTCACTCAATCCAATCACTGTGACGGGTACTACCCTGCAATCTCTTACTGTCATGACTGTAGGATAATAATCAAGGACATGCAAGGGAGCAAGGTGTTTGGATGAACCGCCTAACTGTCTTGGAATGACAATATTATGTTTGCATCCAAATCAAACTATTGCAGTTTCCAATATAACAGTGAAGGCAAGAAGCAGCTTATAATATATCCATTGTTTGCAGGATACGATTTACTGAGATGTTTGGGGTGAGTGAGTGAGTGAGTTAGGGTTTGATGCGCGTTCAGCACTATTTCGGTCATGTAACGATGATATAACTATGATATGATTAACTGGACATGTGTGACTATCCATGTACAGTCATGTAGAGGAAATTAATCTTCCCCTTGTGGAAGCAGACATGGTACAAACTCTTGCTGCCCCACCCACTTGGGGTCCTGAGATGTTTGGGATAAATTGTAGGTGATAGAATACACCAAACTACTGGTCCCACAATCTGGTTTACTTATTATCAGTTACGTTAAACAAGTTTTACTGGCAGCTGATATTTTGATATAACTTTTCAATGTTGAAATATTTTTAAGGTTTTTGTTCTTTCCTTAATTATCATCGCAACGTGGGTTAATAGTCGGTGGATGAACCGAATTCTGCTTTTGCAGTGACAGACATATCTAAATGTATACTTGCCTAAAGTAACCAGGTTATATGTTGTTCAGTACGGCTTATAGTGTTGGACACACCAGTTCTCATCAGATCACCGAAGTTAAGCAACGTTAAGCTCAGTCAATACTTTGATGGATGACCGGGTGCTGTACTGGCTGGGCTGATCAGTGTCCAGAGTAATAGGAACTGTGAGCACTCTCGTGTTCTGGCACATGTAGGCACGTCATAATATGACTGAAACAAGGTTGAAAACGACGTTAAGCCCTACTACTCACTCATCCAATACAGTCTAAGGTGTGATAGTAGTTTCATTCATCAATTTACATCCATGGAGTGTCTGTTATACATATTTTCTGTAAAGTCTTGTTCGCTGTGGTTGAATTTTCATATTATTATGTCTCCCCCAACTATGTTGGGGGGAGACATCTAGTGTTTGTGCTGTCTGTCTGGATGGATGGATGGATGGATGTCTGTCCGTCCCCTTGCCTTGTCTGCAAGATATCTTGAGAACTACTGGATGGAATTTCACCAAACTTGGATGGAAGCTTCATTGGGATAGCCCCCTCATTTGATTAGGTTTTGGTGTATGTGGGTGCATTCATCCGTGTCCGGTGTCTGTCCATCCGTCCATCTACTTGTACATGTATATAAAGGCCTTGTCTGCAAGATATCTTGAGAACTACTGGACGGAATTTCACCCCACTTGGATGGAAGCTTCAGTGGGATAGCCCCCTCATTTGATTAGATTTTGGTGTGTGTGCGTGCATTCATCCATGTCCGGTGTCCGTCCATCTACTTGTACATGTATATACAGGGCTTGTCTGCAAGATATCTGGACAACTACTGGACGGAATTTCACCAAACTTGGACGGAAGCTTCATTGGGATAGCCCCCTCATTTGATTAGGTTTTGGTGTATGTGGGTGCATTCATCCGTGTCCGGTGTCCGTCCATCCGTCCATCTACTTGTACATGTATATACAGGCCTTGTCTGCAAGATATCTTGAGAACTACTGGACGGAATTTCACCACACTTGGATGGAAGCTTCAGTGGGATAGCCCCCCTCATTTGATTATGTTTTGGTGTGTGTGCATGCGTTCGTCCGGTGTCCGTCCATCCGTACATCTGCTTGTACATGTATATACAGGCCTTGTCTGCAAGATATCTTGAGAACTATTGGATGGAATTTCACCAAACTTGGATGGAAGCTTCATTGGGATAGCCCCCTCATTTGACTAGGTTTTGGTGTGTGTCCATGCGTTCGTCCGGTGTCCGTCCATCCGTACATCTGCTTGTACATGTATATACAGGCCTTGTTTGCAAGATATCTTGAGAACTATTGGATGGAATTTCACCAAACTTGTATGGAAGCTTCATTGGGATAGCCCCCACATTTGATCAGGTTTTGGTGTATGTGTGCATGCATTCATCCGTGTCCAGTGTCCGTCCATCCGTTCATCTACTTGTACATGTATGTACAATGAAAATCGCTTCTTTGTAATTAATATTTTTAGATACGCAGCTTTGTTTAAGATACTTATTGCTACATTAATTTTACAGCACTTTCCCTTAAATTATATGCCCATTCAAGGCAAGGTGGGAGGTTGGGGGAGACGTATGTTTTTGCTCAAAAAAACAACCAGCATAGGCTTCATGCCGGAGCGGCAACTCAAGGGTCAAAGCGAAACCTCTAGTTAATTATAGGTTATTGGATTGTACGGTTTTGTATGGACATGGTGGATGGAAAGAGTGAGTGTTCAAGAGTCAAGACCCTTCTCTTAGCCCAGGACGAGTCCATATAAAACTGTACAATAACTTATCTCTGCTTTATGTTAAATGTCATTGAACATGTTGAAAGACCACTAGCTACATGTAGCAGCCTGATCATGTAGCTGCCTGGTGTTGCCAACAACTGTTGTCTACAAATTTGTAAACAAAAAGTAACTCCGACCAACAACCGTTCAATATCATGCTCAATAATAATATAACCAGGTTGGCTCACTGGTTATCACATTAATAAGTAAGTCGTAGTCCATGTTAAATATAACACAACCTAGCTTTATTTACCCTAATCCAATTATCTAACCTTGATGTAATATTAATTCTAATCTACACAATTATACAGCACTTCCAGTTATTACAGAAACTATATGTTAGTACATATAGCAATCTACATTTACAAGTGTTACCTATATAACTTACAAACTAACTGCCTTGGCGCTGCAAAGTCGCATGCCAAGATGAATTCTAAAAGTGAACTGACTTAAATTCATACTGCCCAATATTTATATCATTGGGGTTTTAGCGAGATCTCCAGGTAGTGATTCCTAACAATCATAACACACTTTCAACAATTGTTCAAGTAATCCTAACGTCCTGTCATGTCTGCCAGCTATCCTGTTCATTCAGTATGACATCTCAATTAACAGTAGGGACTCTTACCTAATAACAACAAGGATTATCTGAGACTAAAATGACAGTCTGACTACAATTGACACCTGGCTCCTGTCTTTGCACCAGCTGGTCAGAAATGGTCTAACAACACTAATTAAATGTCAACTTTCAAGAGCTATGAACTAATAGAACTGTTATCATAAAATCTTATTACAAAAGTAAACTCATAGCATTAAATCCTAGTTATAACATGTGTTACATAATATTGAGTGTATACATTTATCAGTAACTAATAACTCCATACTTATAATACAAATTCACAATAAACAAACATTAAATAACAATGGAATATAATTGAGGTACATGTTCATTTTACATGTACATGTCTTATGGCTCTGTTATAGTTATTTTACATGTACATGTCTTATGGCTCTGTTATAGTTCCCTCCGTCCCCGAATAAGTTTCGTCCCGAAACTGTAATAAATTGTCTGTGGTAGTCATTTTAATCGATGTTTGGTGGAGTTTTTAGAAGTTCTTGTGTGATGTTGATTGAAGTTGAAGATTCCTGTGCAATGTTGAACTGTGGGTGAGGTTGCTGATACTTGTCTGGAATATGGGGAGCTTTTGCTCTTGGCTTTCTTGGGTCACTTCTGTCTGTGGACACCATACAGCTGAAACACTCAGATGTGAAATGCAGAGAGTTAGCAATGTTTAAGATATATTTGTATAGAAAGAGTTGGCACAAAGATATTCATTATTATTCAAGAGTGATTATTTAGTCAATCTTCATTTTTTTTTTCTTTTTTATAATTTTGTTACATGTATCATTACATCATTTACATACTTACATACATGGGTTATATTGAGGACTATGTACATATATATTCCTGTTTAGATACAACATTCCAAATGCACAACAAGGACACTGATCACCATGTAAAGAGAGATATAGGTTCTAGTCAAGTCAGTAATACTTATTCTGACACAGTGATCTATTGTAAAGAACATAAATGAATGAAATTGAGAAAGAAATGATGTTGGATAATTAATTCCTGAAAATCAAAAATGAAAAATGTAATGTTGTGTTTCACTTGAAACCCAGGCTGAAAAAGTTTGATGGGAAGACTTGCTGCAGACAAGTCTGACCCTAGCACTTGATTTTCAACCGGTGCCTCAGTGAAAGAGCACAACAGAGAAACTATACTTTATTTTGTCAAGATGAATGACTCACATAATTTTTAAGTGTTATTAAACAATTATTTTCGAGGAAAGAATAAACATACATGTAGGTAGTATTCATGTATCCATATACATACATACATACATGAGAGTATAAAGTGCAAACCTTACATCCGCAAGATCCTTGGATTTTTCACAACATAAAATAAGTTAGTCATGTTAGTGGGAATTATAACAAACTACATCAATACATCAACATATAATGCAACAACTTGTAAGTAAAACTAATTATTTACACATTCCCTTTGGTACTCGAATATATGGTTTGTCAAGCCATATTAAGAGTATCACAGAATCTGTCAGGGGTGACAAGTCTCTGACCAGTCCTGTGGTTGTCTAAGCATAGTTATGTTCTCACGGTACCTCTTTTGCCGATATCAAACTATGCATATATGCTCCTATCAAATCGAACATGTATATTGTGCCTGTCGAAATCCTGAAGAAAATCATACACCGAATTCAGATCAATATTATCGACAGGACTCCACTGATGTGGCATATATCTAGATTTGAATACTGGTGTTCCCAGATGAAACTGTAACTTATAAACCTTGAGGGAGTGTGGCACTGAAGTTCGTCGTTGAACTAAGTGGCAATCGAAGGGATTTTCCTCATACCATTCTTTTTCTGTCTGATGAATCACGTGTCGTACATGTACAATTAAGTGGTGTATTTTGTTTTGGGGTATCTGATCAAGTGCGAACCAGGCTGCGCCCCGCACCTGTTCCTTTGTTTTGTATACTATTTTCACACAATACTTGCCATCAGCGAACTTGATTTTCTGAATCGCTTCTATTTTTACACTTTTAATATCTATCATGGGTTGCTGTTTGGACATTAACTCACTTCGATCGGAGTTAACAAATGCCACAGTTTGTTCAGATTTCTTCATGAAAAACTTATTTTGGCCTAAAGGTTTGCGCCTTTTCTTGCCAGACAATGTTTTGTCGGCATGATATTGTCGACACAGCTCATCTGGGAGACTCGTATCATGCTCCCAGGTGGAGCCTCTAGTGTTGTCTACCCATTTAATCCTGTAGCACATTCGTCCATTGTAACGTTTTGATGCTAGAATTTTGTCAATTTCAGTCACTAGGAATTTGTTTGGTGTTGTTACCGAGTTTGGATCTTGATTTGTACTTGAGCTTGGGATTGTACCGGTATCTTTAGGATGTTGAATAGTTTTGGGTGTTACTCTTGTTTTTGCCTGTTCATTGTTTTTAAGTGCTGCTTTTGTTTTTGGCACATGATGCTCTTTTGTTTCCTTTGTTTCATTGTTCCGTTTGTCATTGGTATTTGTCTCGTTTTCATCATTTTCTGACTCGATTTCTTCTGGATTGAGATCATCATTTGTTTGTAGTAAATCTTCAGGCTCATAGTTTGGCCTGTCTGCTGGGTCATGAAACTTTTTGAGACGGTTTGCATGAATCATTGATTTCACTTCTTTATCGTCACTACACTTGCGCAATTTGTATGTGTAGTTTTGTCCAACCAATACAACATAATATGGTCCTTGCCACTTTTTTGTTAGTTTGGGAGATCGGCCCACCGTCTTTTTGGTACAATATAACCATACCTTTTGTGCTGGCTCGAATGTTGGTTCTTTTGTTCTTCTATCATAATAAGTTTTGTATTTTGTTTGGGCTTTTTTCAAATTTTCATCTGCAATTTTTCTATACTCAGCCAGATTGTCTAGAATTTTTGACAAGTATGTTCTATGATCCTTTGACAGTGTTTCTTTTGGAATTAGAGAGGTATCGATTGGTGTTCTCATCTGTCTACCAAACAGCATTTGATAAGGAGATAAGCCAGTTGATTGAGTGGCTGGGGTCATGCGGTATGCCATCATAATACCTGGTATATGATCTGGCCAATCAGTTTGGTCTTCCTTGATGTAGGCTCTTAGACCCTGCTCGATGACGCGATTCATTCTTTCACATGTAGCATTGGTTGCAGGATGATATGAACTAGTTTTAGCATGTTTGATGTTGAATAGTTCTGTCATGGCTGCTATGAGTTTGGACATGAACTGAGCACCGCGATCGCTGACTAATTTGTCTGGTGACCCATAACGTGTGAGAATTTCTCTGTATAAAATGGATGCAACCTCAGTGGCTTCCTGGGTTTTCATAGGAAAACATTCTGGCCATTTGCTGTAAGAATCCACTACAAGGAGTAGATATTTGGAACCATCTGGAGTTTTTGGAAGTGGGCCGAGTATGTCAATATGAAGCCGCGAGAAAGCACGTTCATATGGCAAGGGTTTAAGTGGTGCAGGCTTATCATGAACATTTGTTTTGATCTGTTGACATGTCGTGCATGTACGTACATAGGTACACACATCTGCGTACATTTTATCCCAATGATATTTGGATCTTATAGCAGCATACATTCTTTCTTGACCTTGGTGGCAACCTCCTAGCACTGAATCATGATAGGCTTGGAGTATATCTTTGCGATTACCTCTAGGAACAGCTATCTGTTTGGTATAAGAATCGGCAGCCTTTTTATTTTTTGTATTAAAGAAATGATACAGAATTCCGTCCTCAATCACATAATGATATGCTTCGGCAACTAAGCGACGACTCTGTTTTGGATCATCCGGAAGATCACCATTTTCTTTGTAGGCAAAGATCGGGGCCAAGTCAGGACACTCACGTTGTGTGCCCTCCAAAAATGGATTTGAAATTACAATTTCAGTATTGACTTGTGCCACAACAATTGTATCTTTTGGACATACAGTTGCTAAATGAGCATGTTTCGGTTCCCTATATGTTAGAGTTGCCTCAATTGGCTCATTCTGATTCTCTGTATTGGATAAATATGTGGTTTCTATACTACTCACAATGGTTTCTTCTGTACTTTCAGTTGTGGTTGTTTCATATTCTCTTCTAGACAACCCATCAGCATTTCCATTTTTAGCTCCTGGCTTGTACTGAATTGTGAAATTGTACTCTTGAAGCTCGAGAGCCCACCTGCCTAGTCTACCTTTGTTAGCTTTTATGTTGTTTAACCAAGTGAGGGCAATGTGGTCAGTGAAAACACGAAAGTGACCATTTGCGATGTATGGACGAAAGGCACGAACTGATTCAACTAGTCCAAGACCTTCTTTCTCTGAGATATGCCATGTCTTTTCACTACCGCGCAGGGATCGTCCGCCAAAGGCTATAGCATGTTCATTGCCTTTTTCATCTTTTTGTCCTAAAACATATCCTATTGCACTATCAGACGCATCTGTTGAAATAATGAATTCTTTTTGGAAATCTGGATATGCTAATATAGGGGCTGTGACAAGTGCTTGTTTGAGTGCTTTGAATGAATTTTCAGTGTCATCGGTCCATTTGAATTTAACGTCTTTCTGAAGAAGTTGATTCATGGGGGATGCTATTGAAGCATAATTTTGTACAAATTTGCGATAGTAATTGCATAAACCTAGGAAACTTCGAACTTCTTTCTGTGATTTTGGTCTGGGAAATGATTTAACAGCATGAACTTTGGCTTCATCCACATGAATACCTTGATCACTTAGCACGTGTCCTAGATATGGAACTTGCCGCTGTGCAAATGCGCATTTTGGCGGTTGTAATTTAAGATTTGCTTCCCGTAAGCGAGAGAAAATTTGTCCAAGATGGACCATGTGTTCATCTAATGTGTTTGAATGGCATAAAATATCATCTATATAGCATAGGGTGTGAAGATAAGTAAGGCCGGCAAGGACCTGTGACATCATGAGACTGAAGCTCGCGGGTGAATTTCTCATTCCGAACGGAAGAACTCGGAATTGGAACCTTCCCTGATCCGTCGTAAACGCGGTCTTTGGTTTTGTGTCATCATGTAGTGGAATTTGCCAAAAACCACTTGCCAGGTCAAGAACAGAAAATATTTTAGACTTTGCCTGTGCTACAGAGTCGATAGCATCTGATAACAATGGGATGGGAAAAGAAATCGGTTCTGTGATCGCATTCAGCTTGCGATAGTCTACCGCAAATCTATATTTTCCATTTTTCTTTTTCACAAGCACTACAGGGGATGACCATTCAGATAGTGATGGTTCAACTATGTTATTTTCTAACATTTCTTTCACTAATTCATCACATCGCTGTTTTGTCTGGGGGCTTTGTCGGTATGGACGTGAATAAATCGGTTTCTCTGTTTTAGTGAAAATTCTGTGATAATGAGCACTAGCTTTGCCTAATTCACTCATATCTTTGGCAAAAACATCACGGTTACGACCAAGAAATGCTAAAAATGATTCCTTTTGCTCCGGTGTAAGTATGGAATCGTCTAGTGTTATTCCTAGCTCTCGTGCTAGGTTAGCATAATAAGCATCACTTTTCGTGTCTCCTTCCATGAAATTTACATCAGCGGAGTTGTTTGATGTATTATCTTGTTTCATCGTTGTAATTGAGTCCGGTGTAACTACGTGAAATGTGGCAATTGTTGCATGCTTCTCGATATAGACAGGAAGGTTGGATGGGTTCATTACTTTGTAAACAGCCATTTTGTTTCTAACTTTTGCGACAGTGCGCGCACCTGCAATGCTATATTTTGCTGAAAGTGACTCTATTGGCTCCAATAAGATCAAATTTCCATCACCTGCTTCAGGTACATATACAGGAAAATTTATTTCACGCTTTGGTTTAACCAGAATAATGTCTGTTGTTTTGGCACTCCCAGATTCTTTATGTCCATATACTTTGTTGTTTGTTTCAGTCGCCATGGAAATGTTAAACTGACCATTGCAAAGCCATAGTTTGTTCCTTTTAAAATCAATGTTTGCATCATATTTCCTTAGGAAATCCTCTCCTAAAATTACATCTTTGTGTAATGTTTTAAATACATAAAATTCTCCATTGAGCTCTTCAAGATCTTCAAATTGAATTGGTAAATTCACTACGCCTAAGACGGAATGAACTTCACCACAAACACCTGTAATGGCTCGTAAATTACATGTATTAACGACAGCATTTGGGTAGGCTTTCTGCAAACACCGCTGTGAAATGCAAGAGATGCTTGCCCCTGTGTCGACTAAAGCATGTGTTTTTAACTTGCCAACCTTGATATGGACTGAGCTTTTCTCAAGGGGTGTTGTGAGAGAAATGTTAGGTCTCACTTGACAATGTATGCTATTGTAAGCTCTACCTACTTTTTGACAGTTGTGTTTGTTGCACTTCCAGCTGGCCATTTTACTGTTTAAGGTTAAATCAGTTTTGAATTTCCAAGACAAGATAGATAAAACAAGCTAGTTAGTAAATCATATGGCGATTATACTTACTCTTGGTGTTTGTCACTCTTTCTTGGTACTCAGGCTCTTTAGCTGGTTCTGTCAGTCATCAAAGGCGGCTTGAATTATTTCATCTTCGTCTAATCATTCTTGTGTTGTTTTTCCTTGGGTGTTCACCATTCGTTGAAATTCCGATGTCATCATATATATATTCCGGTTTGAAATCTCTTAGTTTGGGGAGCTAAGAGCAGTTTGTACTGAGAAAGTCTGTCAATCTTAGAAGATTACAGGCCGGGTATCTCCATCATCTATAACCAGGTTGGCTCACTGGTTATCACATTAATAAGTAAGTCGTAGTCCATGTTAAATATAACACAACCTAGCTTTATTTACCCTAATCCAATTATCTAACCTTGATGTAATATTAATTCTAATCTACACAATTATACAGCACTTCCAGCTATTACAGAAACTATATGTTAGTACATATAGCAATCTACATTTACAAGTGTTACCTATATAACTTACAAACTAACTGCCTTGGCGCTGCAAAGTCGCATGCCAAGATGAATTCTAAAAGTGAACTGACTTAAATTCATACTGCCCAATATTTATATCATTGGGGTTTTAGCGAGATCTCCAGGTAGTGATTCCTAACAATCATAACACACTTTCAACAATTGTTCAAGTAATCCTAACGTCCTGTCATGTCTGCCAGCTATCCTGTTCATTCAGTATGACATCTCAATTAACAGTAGGGACTCTTACCTAATAACAACAAGGATTATCTGAGACTAAAATGACAGTCTGACTACAATTGACACCTGGCTCCTGTCTTTGCACCAGCTGGTCAGAAATGGTCTAACAACACTAATTAAATGTCAACTTTCAAGAGCTATGAACTAATAGAACTGTTATCATAAAATCTTATTACAAAAGTAAACTCATAGCATTAAATCCTAGTTATAACATGTGTTACATAATATTGAGTGTATACATTTATCAGTAACTAATAACTCCATACTTATAATACAAATTCACAATAAACAAACATTAAATAATAATGGAATATAATTGAGGTACATGTTCATTTTACATGTACATGTCTTATGGCTCTGTTATAGTTATTTTACATGTACATGTCTTATGGCTCTGTTATAATAATACAAATATTGGAGACTTGTGATTACATGGAGAATACTGGTTAAAATTATATAGGTGTATAAATGTGCACCATATTTATATGCATAGCTGATATTGAAATGCTTGTTTATTGCAGTCCATTTTGGAACTTTGAGATACCAAGTAATGTGATCATGTATGAGAGAGCTCCTAGAAAAATGCTGCCTCCTCACCCAGAGGTGGAAATTCTGAGGGCACAGCTTCTCGCAAAGTTAAGAGGGAGCTACCAGGAAATGTGTCAAACTCGAGAAGGTTTGTCACTGTACATGCATTATATAATTCTCCAGCGAAGAAACAATACAATGGAAGTGATTCTGTTAAAGCATCTTGAGTTGAAAAAGTAGCTTTTCCAGCATTCTCTTTAAATATTGCTTGGACAGAAAGTTGCCATATATGGAGTGAATTGTATGTAGTTACTATTGGTCTAATAACAGTTCTCAACTTGCGTAACTGAGCCTCTTATACTCTCCTGTTGCTACATATTCCTTCATGCAACAAAGAAAGTTCATCATTGGTTTGTAATTTGACTCATAATATATTAATCTCCTTGTCGACTCTCTCAACAGGTATAGATGCCCCAGTGGAGTCGTTCAATCGGTGGTTACTGGAGAGACAGGTGATTGACAGGGGAGACGACTGGTTACTGGCTTCCAACTGTACACCGGAGGTCTCGCAGTCCATGTATAGAGAGATTATGAATGACATCCCAGTCAAACTGGTCAAACCACGATACTCATTGGATGTACGCAAGCAGCTGTTCAATTACGCTGAGGCAGCCAGAAAGATGATCGAGTCTAGGTGAGATGGTAAAATAGGTTATTCTGATTAAAATAAGACCTAAAATGTTCTTCCATTGGTATATTTAGGTCTTGGAGAACCCGACACTAGATGCCTTTATTCTCATCAAAGTTCAATGAAGTCCTTTGTCTCCATAACAGTTCGAGCATGTACATGTGGAAGTCCCTCAAATCGAAGAAATGGGAGCTGTAGGCCTAGGTTGGCTTTGCTGCATATATATATCAAAGAATTGGCATTCCCCTGGACATTGGACCCGTAAAAACATTGAAGGAAGCCGCCGTCAATCAAATAAGGCTTATTTTTGCTTGGCCAGTATTTCTAAACAGACTACGGTCACAGGTCACTGGATGTAACATCGTTATACTGTGCCTAAGCTCAATCCAATTACCCTAGCATTTATTGGGGTCATATGTTCATCAGATGGGGCTAACCTCAAAAATTGTTAGCAATTCAGAAAAATGCTATATCATTAATGTGATATGTACTGTTCTGTTGTTTGTTTCTGAGAGAAGATTTACAATGTGTTTGATATGAAGAAACAAATGTAAGTGAAAACTTCATCGGAATCTGTGGACTAGTCGATTGTGTGGGCAGAGATTTATGAAGAAGATTGAAAGAAATGGCATTTGTAATGCACAAATTGTGATGTATTTGATTACAGCATCATACTAACAAACTGCAAGAGTAGACAACTGTTTTCATTCAATTTTTAAAGGAATGCTTCACCCGAGAGTAGGAAAGTTGTCAAATGGAACGTAGAAGAAACTTTCACATGGTTAAGGAATAAACATAATGCTGTATATGATGCATATCTGGTGAGTACATTGAACCTTTCATTGTTCTTTCTTTTAATTTTGGATGATCATATAACATTTTCTATTCCACAGTGCATTGAACATGTGGATGATTTTGGTGTATTTATTGTATTTGTATAAATGGTCGGGTCTGAAATAAGAAAACTCGAATTTTCATCAGGCCTTCCTCAATTTGTCAGTCATATGCTACAGGCAGGATATGAAACTTTGTTTTAGGACAAACAGGTCAAATTTATGTCAATCAAACAGTTGTACCAGACTCTGACAACAGTGGCAAATTCAATTAATTCGGGCAGATGATCCCGAGTAAGTATTTTAATGTTGGACATGTTGGAGAAAAAGAGGCTGATGAATAGAAATCTTTGCAGATTTGCCTCCCTTGGTTTTGATTTATCTCCCTTGTCAATGATCTCGTATATCATTTTCTAAACAAATATTTCTGGCATTTTATCGATGACAGTAGGTGGTTTAAATTCTGAAGTGCATGCCCCTATGTGCTAACTCAATGGTAATCAGAATCCCATTCAATTCAAGTAACTTTTTTGATGGTTGAGTAAGCGAGTTTAATAATGAGGGCTAAACACATTGTGTATTTTGCCCCATAAATTTACCTTTTCAAACAGGGAAGTTCCCCTGTTTCTTGCGATGCTAGGTGAACTGGCTTATGGGTAATTTCAGAGGTGCTATCTATCCAAGCGATATGGTTTTCATTACAACACCCCTGCGCAAAATGAGAGAATGACTGAAACTTCCGCGTCACTCCGTTTATTGAACGCGATATGAAGTAGTTCGACCTAGTTTCGAATAATTTCGCTGAATTAATCCCACGACGAGCCGTTTCTAGGCGCAGATATTGAAGAATATGTCGGTTTCGTTTCCTGGTAAACACTTCTGCTGATATCTTGTGAGATTTTCTTCGAAAGATTGTGTTTTGTCTGTAAACTGGTCAATATGGCACAAGTCGTAGTCACGGAATATGCCGACTTAATCTTCGGCTCTGACAGCCAATGAAATACACCGAATTGACGTCATGTATTAAGATCGGCTGAACCGCACTGCCAAAATTATAGTGCAGTCCCGGTGAGAGAGTTTGAAAAGGAGAGAGTAGGAGGCAGTTTCGTTTTCGTTCCATCAGTCGACTGGAGAGTTTTGACACTGTGCGAGTGTGGCATTCTGACAGATCGAGGTGTGTAAAACGTTTTATACCCGTCACTTAATTGATTACTTGTTTCCCGGCGCACACTTATTAATATTGTCAAATAAATGAATGTTGCAAGTTTCCCCGCTACTGCATGATTGGAGCACATGGCATGTCTGAAAGCCGCCGTTTTGTGTGCTAAGTTTGAAAACATTTCTTGCAAGGAAAACTTGATTTATTTCATCAAGCGAAAGCATCCTTTTTACTGCAATTTTCAAATTGACTGATCTTATCGTCTAGCATCATTTGTCATCTAGCAAAAGTAATGTTCTTGATTCTTACCATATCCGTAATGACAGCTCGTTGAACAGGTCAGGGAAAAGGACTAACTGGGATATATATCCCAATTGGGATAAAATATCCCAATTTGGATATATTTTTCATACTCCCATATTTTCAAGCTGGCATATTTTGCTAGTTCTCCTGTTCGTATAAAGACATTCAACTGTGGTTAGTGATGGGAAGTATACCGCAACAACAACATCAAAAAGTATTGCACGTAATTGCAATTGCACAGAGAATAATGTCGGCGAGAAAAGGTCAGCAAAATTATACAATCGTATTGACAGTTTTGTGAAGTAGATTCTATCTTGTTTTTGTAGTTTAGATGCCGAAATTCGGCATTGCCGTTTAGTATGAAAATCGGTGAAAATATCCCAATCGGGATATATTTCAATATCCAAACTTTGATTTAATATCCCAGGTGGGATATATACCCCACTTAGTCCTTTGCTCTGACCTGTTGAAGTTGACTAAATAATTTTCCGTTTGGGCCAGGCAGTGGAGGTAAAATTAATTTTTGATGTTAATAATGGTTTTCTGTGTCTGTGATTTGAATTTTTTAGTAACGTAAGGGTATTTTTGCTGTGTGCAATTGCTGAATGTGATTTTAAAATAATTATTCGATGTACCGGTAGGCATACGTGTAATCTTGAAGAAGACCTCTAGGCTACTTATAGTATTTTCTGGTTGTCAATTGCCACACAAATAAATGAATATGAATCAGATTCATTGACTTTATTCTTGTGCATGTCTACAATAACAATGTCATTGAGCTTTGACTGCAGGTTGCAGTGTGCATGAATACATAAACCATGAATGAATGCCGCTATGCATCCTGGGCAACAATGTTCACTACGATGCGGACACCGACCTCGGCAATATTGTAGGTTTACTACCAAAATGTTACCTTGTCTAGTTCAGATAAAATACAATTTTTAATCTTCGGTGTTGTGTTCTTTATCGGGGAACTGTAATTCCATTGGGTCGTCAAACAATTGTGATAGCAGTTGAACACCTCGACCGAATTGTTTCCATCGTCCACTGGTACCACATATGCAACTCTCATTTGCCTAGACTTTCTTTACAGTATTGATGAAGTCTCTTCAATAATTAGAGCTATACGCTTCACAAATTCATACCACGTATGCAACGGGAGACCCATCAGAAATATATTGAACAGGACCAATTCCTTCCCTGTTTTTTAGCAGCCTTGGATGCTTTCATTCTGTTAGATTTACCATTCAGGCTGCTTTCAGTTCAGTTCTTTGTTTGTTTAGTTTTGCTGACATTTTTGTTTGAGTTAGCACTCCTTTGTCTTCCCATGCTGCGCTCATTAGTATTTTTTCATTAGTATGTACATTTCTCCCAGTATTCTGATTGTTGAGTTGAAGTTTCGGTGTATTTTTATGTACATTTCTTACAGTATTCTCATTGTTGAGTTGAAGTTTCGGTGCACCGGTTGCCAGGCTCCGTCAACACATGGCAAACTTTAGTCCATTGTCAGTTCCCCAAGCCATCGTTCAGATTCGAGTCGGACATCATTAAGGTGGTAAATGATGTGTGACAGTGAAGGAGTAGATTCTCTATCGTCTGAATGTTCCGTCATGGGTAATGCTGCTTCATTGTTGGCCATTCGCCTCATTTCAGATGTTTGAAAGTAGGTAAAATGCAGCCCTCACAATTAGGAAAAGTCACTTTAGCAAAAGTCAAATGGCATTATTACTCCCATTTAACACAATGTTACAAATTGATGAGTTGAACTAATTATGCCACAGCATTATACCCTGGCAATTGCTGAATGCTAACTGGGGCACACATGGGGTTTCCGGATGTAGAAATTAAGAGGACCCTACCCATGGGGAGACCTGGTTGTGAAAGAAAGTAAGACCCAAACTTTGTGATGTCAAATATTGTTGAAAGCAACATTAAAGCATATTCACTCACTCACTGAATGCCATAGCTAATTAGAGCATTTCCACAAAGTGGATGCTCTTATGTTTTCATGAGAAACGGCTCCGGATCCGCTGGCGCCGCCGCCGCGACTTTAAACGTGAATATCTCTGAAACCGTTAAATATTTTTGTTTGTCTGGTTTTGTTTTGATAGCCGCTGCTCACCACTAGGTGGCGTTGTAGTCAGAGCATAGGTGAACCTTTCTGTGATGATTTCGTCTGAACGGCTTGTCCGATTTCTTTGAAATTTTATTACAATGGTCTTGAATGATAGGCAATGTGCTGAAAAGGTTTTGGTGTTGCTGGCATAACTTTTAAGGCAAGTTTTTTGCATTTAAAAAAAAAAAGTTTTCTGTGAAATGAAAATTTAGTAATTCGCTTGGAGAAATATTTAAAAACTGTTCTATTCTAGGCTGCCAAGCATAAATATAGGATTGCTGACATGATAATTCCCTTTCGGTGGGAACCAAATTGCCATTCAAATAAAAAATCTCATTTATCTGACTTAACATCAAAACCTTCTTAACCATTATCATGATTAATTTTTTTTCCATTTAACTCTTATGTGCCTTCTCCCTAGGGCTTTAGATTTCACCTGCTTGTTTTTCGTGGTATTTGGTCATCATTAGGTGGCACTATAGACTTGAATTCAGGTAAACATATGTAACATGATATCTTCTAAACAACTTGTTTGATTTCCATGAAATTTGGGTATACTGATCTTGCAAGACAGGCAAAGGACTGACCAGATTCTGGTGGTGTTGGCGAAAACATGGAGGCACGTTTTTGCATCTCAAAATAAGATTTTTTTCACAAAAATGGAAATTTACTTCTTCGAATGAAGAAAAAGTAATTCTAATTTGCCCAATATGAATATAACATTCCCAGTGTTATAACTCACATCCCTTGTAAGCCAAATGGCCATTTTTCTTAATACGTGAAATTCTCAGGACTTAGTCCAATACCTACATTCCCAGACCAGATCTGGGGATTTTGCTTCATCATGTAGCTTTGAGATATTTGTTCATCATTGGGTAGCACTGCAGACAGTAGACTTATACAGCACAATTTATTGGCTCTTCGTGAAGTTTATTATTGTGATCTTGTTAGACAGACGAAGGATTTTAAAGAATTGACCTCCCATATGGATTTCGTGACCCATTAACATAATGCTTTATTTATATTTCATAATGCATTCTTTTTTACAATTCATAATTTAATTAATATTATAGTTTAAACATGGATTGAAAGGACATTGGTGCTGCTAACACTGGCATATATGTGGCAGTGGGGGTTTTTACAGCTAAATATAAAGTTCAGGTTAAATCAGACCCTGCTTACACACAAAAATGCTAAAATGTGGTCAGAGAAAAAAACCTGCCAACAGTCTGTTGTGATACTGTATGAAGAAGTGCAAGGATTTAAGACAGCTTGAAATCAGCTAGGCCTACCTAGTGTATGCCTGTTTGTTGTTCATTCAAGTGATTAATCTGAAGTGGTTGACTTATTGCATAATGCATTTAACATAAGGGGGACAAGTGCTTGTGTCAACAAAGTAAACAGAAATCAGTGCTTCTTCTCTCTCCAATACTGATAATAATAATCTGATCCTATTTGAACAGTGGGATGGTTATCCCAATAACAAGTTTAGTGTCCAGTGACTTTGAAGAGCTTGGCTTCTAGATGTCTGGAGAAGCATTCTGGCCAATTTTCAATGAGTAAAATCACAAATTATCACTTCGTTAATGCTCATTTGTTTTTTGTTCATGTGAAGATCCCCAGAAAAACTTGAGAGATGAAATGGCACATACATGTATCATTGCATTTTGACAGCATAGTTATACTACTGTTAACTATGTTTAGACTGAAAAACTGGAAAGATTTTTGAAGTGGAACTTCTACATTCCTGCTATATGGCACATCTCACCTGGGACAATTTTGTATATAATTTAAGTAAAATGGTTCTGATGCATTTTGACAGAATATTTAGACTTTGAAGATAATATGGAATGACTCCTCAAATGGAACTGAATTGCCCATGTCATCTGTGTCTCTGTCTGTCTGTTCATCTTTCTGGTCATACCACATATGCAGATAGTGATGGATCAGAAGCCTTATTAAAATGACTTCACCTGTTTTATTAAGGTTAAATGTAACATTAGCAGTAATTGTTAAAGAAGTTAAGACAGGCTCTCCAAATTCATAATACATGTGCAATTGGCGACCGACTAGAAGCCTATCCCAGTTGACTAAACCTATTTTTGTCTGGATCGTCACCGCGTAGCGGTGTCGACCAGACTATGCTGCCACTCACGAAATTTATGCAAATGTGTACGTGCACTATAATGGGATGACCCTGGGTTAACCTGTATCACTCCGCCAGTGATTTTCACTGTGTTGAGTCTTATATCAGGGTATTAACCAGAAAATGAAGAAAAAAACAGTCGTAATCGTTTCATGTGAACTAGAAATAAAACGAAATCTGAATTTGAGTGTATTTCATATTCATTTCTTCGCCCAGGGATTGCTTAAATCCGTGGACTATTTTTGTTGTTGTCTGGATCGCCACCGCGTAGCGGTGCGACCAGACTATGCTGCCACTCACGAAATATATGCAAATGTGTACGTGCACTATAATGCTGTGACCCTGGGTTGACCTGTATCACTCCGCCAGTGATTTTCACTGTGTTTGAGTCTTATATCAGGGTATTAACCAGAAGATGAAGAAAAAACAGTCGTAATCGTTTCATGTTAACTAGAAATAAAACGAAATCTGAATTTGAGTGTATTTCATATTCATTTCTTCGCCCAGGGATTGCTTGAATCCGTGGACTATTTTTTTGTTCTTTGGTTCCGGGCGATCGGCTCAAACCCGGTTCTCAGCGCCCACCAGGCGATAACTCATGTCAGCGCTGTGCTGTCACCGTAGACTGTTGTAAATGTAAATTGATGACCTGGTAATATGGTAAGCTGTCCACCTCGTGGTGTTTGCCGTCTGAGTGCGGGTTTGCATCTGTCTGAGTTTGCGGTAAGTCAGATTACTTATAATATATATGCCTGGTGTTTATAGTTCGCAATTTGTTTGTTGACAACGATAGCGTTGGAGAGACAATTTGTGCGAAAATCCCTGTTAATGTTGCTGTACGATCATACGTTGCAAATCTTGTTCCTTGATCTGAGTGTCGCACTTGACGGGTTCAGGTTCTGGGATTATGAAGACCCCAGTTTTCAACACTCGTACGTTCTTTCCCGTGAAGTCGGCGTTCGTTACTATTTTAATGTGTACGCATACTGCATGGAAATATATTTCCAGAGGAGATATGTGTCGAAGCAACAACAATAGTATTTACATTTTTCTCGTCTTGTGAACTTGACCGGATATAATTTAGTTTCAAAAAGTTTGAACAACAACAAAACTTTCCGAAAGCGGAAACAACAGAATTTGCAGGTACCGCTTTCGAAAGTTTTGTTGTTGGTGGTGTTTTTCAAACTTTTTCAAACTAAATTATATACGCAATGATCGTACAGCAACAACAACAGGAATTTTCACAAAAATTGTCTCTCCAACGTTATCGTTGTCAACAAACAAATTTACTATAAACACCATGCAGGCATATATAAGTAATGGGGACTTAACGCAAACTCATGCAGCTCTTGCAAATATCTGTGCTGCACAGAACTATTAATAAAACTAGTTAATAAAACTATCCAATCTCCTCGCGTATTTGTCGCTTTGTCACAATAAAATTGCATGAATTATGAAAATCTGCTCGCAAAAACTGGTAGAAGACATCGACGCAGACGATCCACTTTTAAGCATATTACTGTAGATAGTTTCTTGCTACCATGAAGACCAAGCATATTTCTAAATGAGCCGCCTTCACAAATTCACTTCCTTGAAGACTAAACTGTGTTCCAGCATGTCCAGTTGTGATCTCCCAAACAGACTCGTCCACAAATTGGAGAAAATCTCCACATTTATCCATACATCTGCTATCGGCTGAAACATGCCAGCTGAAACGTTTTGAAACTTTAAATCCATTATTGGCGATCCAGACATCAGTACTTTGAGTACTTTCATTTCAAGGTTATACTTTATATTATGATATAACATGAAATATAGCTTGGCTTTCTAAATTAATACCACATATGCAACTGATGATGGATCCGGAGTGCATGAATGTCTGACTTTAAAAACTGTATGTTAAGTCACATACTTTTAACTATCAACAAACACTTAAAATCTAACATTCTTATCATCAACATTGTACTTGTTCGCATGTGTTGCAACAGCCTCATGCTTCAACAGTAAATTACGGTAATTTCCCTATTAATTCGCGATGTAGTGATGAAACTCACCACTCCAAAAATTGGCTACTTTCGAATTATTTCTTGAGCCAATTCTAGAAAAACGCGAGTGTTCGAATTAAATGTCGCGCCGACTTTCACGGAGAATCCAAAATGGCGGACCGCTTCGCCGTGGTCGTAGTGATCGTATTTATTAACGTGTATTAACTTTGAGATCTCACCATAGTTTCCATAAAATGCAGTGTATGATGTCAGAAAATCTCCTCTATCCTGATAAAGGCGACTAATTTTATTCGAGGAAGTCAAGCATATTTATCGAGTGACAAGTTCAGCACGATCATGCAGATTTTTGAGCTGACGTCCGTAAATTCGCGTCCATAATAACATCGTAAAAGTAGGCCAAAACATTGAACGTATTCCTTCCTTTTGTTCAGTATTAGCTATGACATGTATGATCTATATTATGAAACCTAACTGACATGGAATTGAATGAATATTCTATATATATAAAACTATACACATATTAGAGTATTCCATGTTCGAGTCGTTCGGTATGTCGACGTTGTTGTTGTGAACCCTGAAAATGAACCAACGGCAAATTTATGTAGGATTATATCACGAAGTTTTAGACAGATTAGCGGACTGTCATAGACTTTTTGGTCTTCATTGTGCATGATTTTACACACACCATCCAGGACTTGAATAAATATCCCGGACCTATGACACGAAATTAATGTAGAATTAACGGCGGATTGTACAAGAGAACCGAGTGTCAGTCGGCAATACACGTTTCGATTTGTTTGTTTCAAGTATGAGAATATCTATTACGGTACCGGTACTGTAACAGTTTACTAAAAGTATAGGTCGAAGTATGATATCGTTCTGAATATTAATGAAATACTGTTATGTTCTCATCTCCGAAACTTTACCTAATTCATTCACAATAAAATATTTAACAAAACCGGAAAGAGTAAGTCTTTATGATAACCGTATTTGAACAAAACAGAGCACATGCAGAGATGATTGTTGTCGGCGCTTCACATCGCGAAATTTGTTTGTGTCCCCTTGTGGGAAAACTGACGTTTGTCAACTGTGTGATTTCCTGTCTATGTTTCATTAAACGATAGGTGTATTTTGTTAAACTTTTTCATTTTAAGTTTATCTAATTATCTAAATAAGCAGGTGTGTTTTGCCTTATGGCCAGTGTCACAGTTATTGAATTTGGTGTTATATAAGCTCAACTGAATCACAAACTCAGTATTACATATTTCTCAGACCCTAAAACACCGCCAAGTAAAATTTTATATGAGAAGTCACAATGGCTGCTGTGCCTGTTCCATCAACATATTCATTTGACTCTGTGGTTCGTGGATATCACGTTTACCGCTTCTTCTGGAACAGACCTTTCGCGGGAGAAAAGCTGCAGCTAGATATTGACATGGATTGTCCAGCTTCCAAGGACTTGCATGCTGTCGCCGTTAAGAAGAAGAATAAAACCGTTGGACATGTTCCTGCAGATATCTCGAAGATCGTGAAGTATTTCTTGATTTATGGAGGAGAGGCAGAAGACAGAATGCATCATCCCTGATTTGAGATTTGGCCCGACTGCAGCTTTTCTATAATTTATAAATATACACTCAGTAAATATAACCGGATCCACTTCAGAGAATATACAGAAATCGACATCTCAATTAACTGGTAAATTAGACCGATCTATGTAAGTTGTGATTGTATTCTGGTCGAAGAATCATGGCGAAAAAATCTACCAAATGTACAATCCCGTTTCTCAACGGTTTAGTGAAATTAATTCAGCCTTTCAGAGAATCTAGTTGAGGAAAGTTATAAAATATATCCATATGCTCAATATCATGATGCTTTTGTCCGTGCAGTACTGAGAACCATATGTGGATGGATTTATTCCATTTTTCTAAAAAAAAAATCTAAACAACACTAATATCGAAATTACAACCGCGGCATGCGATTGTTGATTCCAGGTCAGATCGATAGCCGGCTTCATCTGAAAATATATTAGCATAAAATGTATTCTATTTTATCACCAACGTATAAAAGTTAAAGGGGGCATGAATTAATGAGGGACGATGAACCACCGTAAAGACTTCAACAGAAAAGGAGCGCCATGAAAATTTCCTTAGACCGTGTCACGTCGATCACCGTTGTCGGTGATTTTTATGTTCCGTTCAAACATAATTCATTCGCATGCAGTTCTGCCTTCTCGGAAAATATTCACCGTGTTTTTCAAATAAAGGAATGCTGGTTTAAAGAAAGATATTTGATATACGAACGGCTGGAAACTGAAGAATGATTCAATAGCGGGCCGTGTGCAGACACTCGACCACGTGCGGGGACTACCGTATATATTTTTCCCGACTGCGGCGAAACGCGATCAAGTTAGGATAAAATTACAGGACTGCGGAGTTAATTGAATCAATTTTATTCCTTATAGACTGTAAGTAATAGTAATTCAGTCTGATTATATTGTACCATTCCCTGTTGTTTCTCTGCGCTTACAAATAATAGCATACGCCGATATACTATACGAGATTCTAGTAACACATTCACTTTACTTTCATCGACACGAACTCCGTGGCGAAAACGGGAGTGTTCGAATTTATTGTTTCACGGATATTAAAAATGCTCCCGTGTTCGCTTTATTAGGATGGACAAAATCACGACAGCGGAAAAATCGGCCGTTTTCGAATTAAGTTTGGAAGGTGAATTAATAGGGAAATTACCGTAAACCATGACATATCGGCTGAACTGGTGAAACATCCACCATTTCCAAGCTCTGACATACCACGTCACTGTCAGAATATGGGTACCATGATACAGTGATAGATCACACAGCCAGTGAAGGTTCCCGATTTATGTTGAATGCCGTTGTTGCCTAAGTACTATTAGCAGCATTGCTTCAATGCATTTTGCTGTGAAGAACAGGACTTTCATAATGTGATGTTTAACTTTAGCACTGTAATATCACTTGTCTTTATTGCACCATGTAAGCAACCTGTCTGTGTCTTGTGCGCTGCCCTCAGTGTTTTATAGAGTGGATGGAGGGTGTCTGGTTCCATGCTGCTTCAAAGATTTCTTCTTTGAAGTAGCAGGAACACAACTGGGCTGGGTGGTGCTTAGTTGGTTCGTCGTGATATAGCTGAAATATGGTTGAAAGCGACGTTAAATTCTATCCACTCACTATTAGCAGCATTTTACAACAACAGTTTGCTGACTTCTAGTTGTCTGCCAGTTTTATTTGCTGGCATTGTTTCAGATAGAATACAACAGCTTATTTCATACAATCAGGAATGAAAAAAAAGGTTGAAATCTTAATGTTCCAATTTTCGTAGAGATATAAAAGGGGCAATTCAAAATTTTATTTTCTGATATTCAATTTTTCAATGTTGGCGGATCTGTGAAACACAAAATTAAGTTTTGTACTGCCTTACACTGGGTTTCGCCCATTAGTAAAGAAATCCCTTCTCAGAGGCGCTACTACCAGGGATGATTCCCGATTGCTCATCCTCCATGGGTATATGCCCCACCCTCTGTCCCATTCTTAAAAAAATTGTCACACCTAATAGAGGGTGTGCCCATTTTAGGGAGATCTAAACCCTGTGACTGTGAGTACCAATTTATGTGTTACACATGTATTCGGGGAAATGCTCTTCTCCCGTGTTTCACACGAGCTTTCATTGTGAGGGTTGCATACAAGACAATCCTGTGAGAGTGTAAGTGATCCTGTATTTGTTGTTGTGCCACATGTGGTAGGGAAATATTTGGTGGTCCGGGTCCCTGGGTGTGATGTTACATACAGTAGAGAGAGCAAGCACTGTGATAACTCCAGTACAGCTGAAGTGAGTGCCTGTGATTCTGTTATGAAGACTTTGGCGATGTGTGATGTGGTTCTTGGTGAGAATGTGAAGAGGGAGTTGATGTCCTTGATGTTAACTCGATGTGATGGAGAATATGGATGTGAGGTACCCCAGGCCTTGCATTTTGACGGGGCTGATTGTATGCTTTAACCTTGAATCAGCCCCGTAAAATGAAAGGCCTGGTCCCCTGTGTAGATTGTAAAGCAGCCTGGACATCCTGCACATCCAGTGGCAGCATATCAGTCATGTAAGATGAAGTGACGTGAATTTACAGAATTTCCAATGGTGGTAAATGGGAAGTGGTCGACCATTGCTCCATTTGCTAACGTGTCCACTTACATTGAAAAGCGACCACTTACATTGAAAAGCGACATCTTGCCTTGTACATTATATCCCATATCCAGCTCATCATCATACTGATTCGAAGAAAATCTCTGCTACCGAGAGTGTGAACAGCAGATGCTTCAGATGTTGATACCATTATATCATCGTGGCTTCACAGAGAAATCTAGGAAAACAGACTTTTTTATTTTATGATGTCCAGATCGGGAATTAAACTCTCTCTCTCCCGCTTGTTTGATGCATGATCTTTATTCCCCTTTTATAGGAAAGACTGGCTCATTTAAAGCGCCAATGTCAACCACATCTCACAGAGACAGCCAAGACATCTGTGGAAGGTATCTGCAGTAAAATGTACCACCTGTCCTGTGAAGCCGTCCGCAAGATACGTGAGAAACATCTCGAGATACTCAAAGAAAACAAAATTGAAGGTAAAGAATGTTCCAGGTGATATTTTCATGTTACTTGCGTGATTTCCTTTCATTTGATTCTCCTTCACAGTTGTACTTCTGAATAGGTATTGCGTGTCGTATGGTCTTTCTTTCATCAGTTTCTCTCCCACAATGAAATTGTATTACCTGTGTGACCTATGGTAAGTCCAAGTGACTTATGACTTTAGTGTTCGTACATTTATTGTCATGACCTGGAAAATAGTTGATAAAGGGCAATTCAATCTCTATCCAATCCCCTTCCTTAGTTTAGTGGAGTTTGTGAATGGAAAAACTAAGTTCAGGAAGTCATAGACATGGGTTTTTAGGACTGATAATGGGGCAAAAAAAATTCTAGGAACTAAATTTTCTGAAGATAAACTGAATTTTACGTGGGGTTATGCAGAAAAAAACGATATTATTGAGTTACTGTTAAAACACCCATTTTTGCCAAAAAGTAGTAAGAAAACTCAATATTTTGGCTCAATTCTGAGTCGAAAAGACACATTTTTGATCTCTAGGTAACATGAGAAAAAAAACCCTCAATTTCACTTAAAAGTGTTCCTTGTGTCTATGAATCCATGAAGTTTTCAGAAGAACCTTGTCAAATATATAAAACCTGAATAGCCCTAGCTTACAATGTGCACATATTTCATATACTAGTCATTCCTATGCAGAGTCTTGAACAATACTGGGATCTCAAGTACCAGGTCTGGATATTGGTTGATTGGTGAAGTAGAAAAGGTGTGAATTGGCTCAGCCGAAAGTCAATATCACGGCTGTTGTGCAAGCCCCCGATTTATAGCAATATGAGGTCTCACTTTTACACTTGAGTAACATTGCTGTTGTTGTACATACAGAGCCAGAGGCCCCACCAGAGCTGAGGACCAAGAGAAAAGTGATGTGTTACCCTATACAGACAATGGTGCCCTGTCCCAAACTGCCAACTGTCCAGCATGTTCAGCCGGATAATGAGTGCACCTTTCTTCACTGCAAAGGGGAGACCGTGAAAATTAGCACTTCTCACTTGCACAAACTTGTAAGTAAAATAGTCCTCAATTTCAACATGTTGAACAGAGTGGAATTGAAGTACTTGTCTGTGTTAACTGTGAGATATATTTGGTTGTTCTGGTTATCTGAATGTCTCTTTGGTTCCATTGGATTCAGGTTATAAAACCAGGTTATTGATCTGTCTCTATAAATACCTTTGCACTTACAATTCTAGAGTTCAGGCATTGAAATTATTATTCCTACGAAGTAGGCTCTCATTTGCAAATTGTCCGGTAATGAGTGCATGAGTGAGTCAGTCAGTCCATCGGAATCCTTTCGTCAGCAAAATAAGGAGAACCGTTGATATTAGAATCTTGATTTTTGGCATGAATGTGCATTAGGACACTGTTACCAGCAAGTTCTGAGCTGACCTACTTTTGATGAAAATTTGCCCTACTTAGGTGACCGCTTGAACTCCCAAGTCATCTTCCTCACCCAACTTCGTAGGTCCTGTGACGTTAGTCCCACTATTCATGTTCATAATCTGGGACTCTGGAAATGTTAACCTTGGCAGTCCACTGCACTTTCATCCATACACCACAACGAGACCATCACAGTCTCTTAAACTCCCTCTTGCTAATAGGTCTTGCTTTTTATGCCACTGATTTCTCCTTCCTGATGCTGTTCACTACATCAGACTCTATGCTCTATATCTTTGCCGAAAATGACACCAGAAGAAAAAAACCCTATACCCGAGAATGCAGTCCAAGAGCACTGCCATGGATCCAACATGACACACCAGTGTAGCTGACACCACATTCTATCTTCACATGCTCAGTGGGGCTCTTGGGGATTGACCGTGTGTTTCGTTGTGTACACCCCAGATCAAGGGATGAAACTTGGTAGTTACTGTGCACACCCCAGGTCATGGAAAGAGTTAAGAGCCTCAGCTAGCTTGATGTAAGAGGCAACTAACTGGTCACCATGGGGTTTCTCACAGGTCTGGGTGTGGAAAAAATTCTGATCCAATCTGCATGATATGAATGAAATATTTTTGAAAGTAAATCATATTCACTCACTCATGCACTCTATCTCCACACTTATCTCCAAAAAAAATGCATTACCCTGCTTACCAATATATCCCAGACACACAAGTTTAGTAAGGACCTGCTGTTTCATCTAGGCAGTGAAAGTTAGATGAATTGCAGAGTGTGAGAATTGCTTTGAGAGTGTGGAATGATTCTCTGTTAGACTGCTAATATTGTTCTTCCATCATCCTGGCATGATGACAACATAATGCAGATATTAGTTATTTTACCCTTCGGGCAAATTTTGCTTGAAGGGTATTGTCGTCGTCTCTCTGTCCGTCTGTCTGTCTGTGGACATGATATCTCTAGAAGGATTAGAGCCAGGTATTTTAAATTCATACCACATATGCATCTGCATCTTCGCTTACCGAAGTCTAGCACTACACGTGTTGCCTTGGCTGAACGTAACACATTATCTGATCAGAATACAGGTCTGGTGATATCATAGCGCTATAAATATTCCGTGGTTCGAAGCAAATTAACATCAATACTCCCACCACTTGCCATATTAGGAGATCACACGAGCAGACATCAAAGAAAATCCAAGCTGCACGGTGTTGGCAAGCTCCTATCTTGATTGGCTATATGACATCACGTGCGTTTCCCGGTTTGAACAGTTTACTCTATTGAGTAAGTCAAGGTAAATGACGGAACGTTAGTGTAGTATTTACCTTGAAAATGTGAAGATGATGCATCTGGTGAAGAGTCAGAAGCCTATTGAAAATGACTGACCTTGACCTATTTTATCGAGGTCAAATTATAGTATTTGATTCCCAAATCGTAAACCTGTTTCAATTCATGCCATTCAATCTCCGTCAGGAAGATGATACAACGTAGAAAACAGAAGTTTAAAACTAAAAGTTAGCTCCCCTAGCGGAGAGTTGTCCGCCCCTAGGAGAGCTCTCCCATCTAATTCCAGCAGCATTACTATATAGGCTCTGCTCAAACCATACTCGTCCTCTATTCTCTGTTGTACCTCGACCAGTGCACATCAAGGAAGTGTTTATACAACCTGGGTTGTTGTTGTAACGACCCGCAGTATCCTTATCGGTTTTGAATTGTGTTATTTCTTGTCGGAAATTCTTTCATTATTGTCGGAAATTCTTTCATTAGTTATGTCTGAGATTCCGATATCTAATGCATGTAATTCGTGTGTGAAATGTTGGTCCAGTTTGGACGCCCACACGGTTTGTTTTTCTTGTAAAGAGTTGTGTTATCAGCGAAGTGCACCGAGTGTGTATTATGGACCCGTTAGCGTGGGGAAATTTCGCCCAGGCTAGACGGGCTTACCTTTGCAGGCGTCTGGCGACCCGTCCCTTTCGGAAGTCGACAGACGCCTGTTGGGAATTGCTTGTAAATGACATGAAAGCTAACGAAGATATCGTTGCAATATATAAATGTTTCCCATGGTCTTAGTAATCAGAATTCGCCCGCCTCTGTAAATATTCCGGCGGGACGGTTCTACGTCTAGTTAAATCACAGATTTTAGACAGCCTACATGTACGGGTTTGGCTATGTATGCAGACAAACCGGTTCCTTTGTCTACTTCGACAAAGACTTCTCTAAACCTGCCATGCCTGAGCAATCCATTGTTCTCGTCGGACAAAAGAATGCGGTGGGTTCGCATATTATCTCGACCTCTTCATTGTCTTTTGGTTTTTCACACTCCGTTACCTCTAAACGGAATAAACGTTGTCGTGTCGGTTTCTCCTTTGCGGGTTAAATCATAATGCAGTTCTAAATCCGTTTCTCGTTTTATGGTGGGTCGTTCGGACCTACCATTGAGTGTCAAAATTGCTGTCTTGCGGTTTCGTCTATCAATGAATCAGCGATTCTATAATAGTGGAAATGACATGTTACGGGACTTCAATTTTAGGATTGAGTTGGCATGGATTGAGACAGGTTGATTGGGTAACAGATAGAAACATTGTTTATAAATGTTTGATATTTCAACCAATTTCCATCATTAAATATCCAATCTGTCGGCGATTATTGCTAATTAAAATAGTGCATACTGCTTACGAAATCGGTGAGAATTAGACCGGGAATTCTAGTTCTATTTTTCGGCCTTCCCGTTCTCCGGTATACCGTTCTCGTACTTCGACTCGACGTTTCTCCTACACCACCACACCGTTTGCCACGTCTTTCGGTCTCGCCTTCTTATATAGGTCACCACGTTCGTCAGTCGCAGACTCCGTTTCTTATCATGCGGTTGTCCACGATTTGTCAACCTCTCGCTGAAGTTATATCACTCGTTCGCCCATTCCGGTCTCGTCGAGTTCATCTGTTGATTCCTTTTCTTCAGTGTAAAGTTAGGAACATACGTCAATGATGGTTTTTTCGGATAAATTGGATGCGCTTTTAGCGTTGGTGCCGGATATGCCGTCTGCTTCGAATAATCGTCTTCCTCGTATTAAATGTCAGACAAAAGAAAGTTTTTCAAAGTTCCTATATCTTGAAATTATTGCCCGACGATATTTTCTAAAGTCAATATGAATCTCGGGCTTATCTGATAACACAGTCCTGCGTGATGGAGACAATGTGTATTCAATATCACGTCTCCACACGAACTATGAGTTAGGCCCGCTGTGTTTGTTGTGGGTTTTTACGGGCTCTCGCGACCTCGTTTTATTATTGCTCAATTTGTGACAGATTTGTATTTAGTCCCGGCATTTCTGTAAGTCTGCCTTTTAGTGCTGAGCTTGAAGGCCGATTGTGATCTCTACAATAAACGAACGGGTTTTGTTTCGTTGATTCATGAATTTTATGCATTGAGTTTGTGTATATCTCAAGTAGGGTTGTAAATAGTATCCTCATCGGCGGGGGTTTTCGTTTCTTCCCGCCGGAGAGATCTGATACTTTATTTGCAGCCGTCAATTTTCATGTTGTTGTTGTTACTTCTGTTCGGACTTGCAGTTTTGGTAGGTTCACCTTCATACATTCAGTTCCTTGGTCCTACCAAAATGTAATCTCTTGTTATATCAAGTATTATTACGTTGATTTTGATATCCTGTATTCAAGAGAGACCTTACAGAGGTTTTATGTCTTTCATGCTGACATGAATATGAAGCATGATTGTTGCATTTGTGTTACGTAACCACATCTCAACCCTATTTACTTCGACCCTGTGTCGCATCTTAATGAGCTTCTTTACTGATCTCTTTATGTAATTAAGGGTGTGTCGAACAACAATGAGATCACGTGCTGGTTTACGTGAGTGAGTAAACCTATTCACCCACTTACCCTTGTTTATTGTGAAAGTGTGATATTCTTGAAACACAATTTTGTCTGATTATTACATTGTGAATTGTTTTGTTTCACACCAAGTTGATCCCATCTGTATACTGTATTACGCTTATAATTCAGATGGAGTTATGCACTAATTTTAATTTCTTCCCTATGAGAAAATTTAAAATTACTAGCGTGAGTGGGAAGGTATTGGCCGGCCAAGGATCAAGCCTGATGACACGTAAGTCGTGAAGTCTTCTATGGTTTCTTTCTACCAAGTATGTATTACCGGTACAGTCTACTAGAGCATCAAACTGCCTTTTAGTAATGTTCTTACTGTTCTTCTTCTCGACAAATTGTTCGTGTTAGGTCATTTCAAATTCTAAATTTTTGAATAACCTCACTTTCCTGCCGGCGAGAGACTTCAATGTATTTCCTCTCTTCGGGAATTTAAAATTCTTTAAGGATCTTTCTTGGTTACCTGGAAAATCTTTGTTCTGGATGTCGGTTGTGTGACTATTTGGTTATTAATAGTAACATTGTTGTAAATGTTTTATATTCTCTCCATATAAAACTCCAGTACTGAATTTCATGTACAGGAGACAAAGTACATCGGGAGAGGTCATAATGTAACCATGTTCATTGACACATTATTCATGTTCACTGACACAAAGATCCATAATCCCATTTATCTCATTGAGCTTACATTTGGTGATTAACGCTACAAACATTTAATATGTTCATCTCTACTGCGTTTAAAGAGAAGGAAAATTATTACAATCGACTTCGGGGTTATTGTTTGCAACGCCCTTCTGTTACGTCGTGTACTTTTATAAGTTTGTATCCTGCTCCATGATGAGCATGTATATACATTAAGTTGTTGTGAATGAGGAAATCACTACGTTTATCATATACAACGTTTCTCGCATTTTTCACATTACGCTTTCCTATTACACCTTGACGACATGTTCATTACGCCGTCATGGGTCTCTCATACACCTGTGCGTCGTTCTATTACATCGGTTAGACGTTTCCGGTACGCCATAACGCCGTTTGTCACGTCATTTCTTCATTTGCGAGATGCATATTTTATATCCATTCATCGGCACTTCCTTGGATTCTCCATCGTCGGTCGTCGGCGGGAGGGGAAGTCCGTGTGTTTGGCGTCAACTTTCCATTTGTATCAATTCCTCTCGGGTTTTTCACATTGTGATTTACTTAGGTTCGTCGTTACTCTATGAAGAGAGTTCTGTCCAGACCTTGTTGTTTCCAGTCTGGAGTTCAGAATATCAAAATTGTATTGGAATCAGCAGTATTTGGTCAAATACTGTTATATGGAATAGGTCTTTGGATTATGGACGTGGATATTCTCTGAGGACGACGGCGAGATTGTGAATGACGGACTAGTCGCCTTTAATTGAATTCAGCACAGTGTTGTATTAACACAGAACCATGTTGACTTAACACACAAACATTATGTTGAGATCCATTTACCTTAGGATTGTGCTTAGACAACACAATGTTTTCGTGGTGTACTTGGACAGTTTTTCCGGCTTTCTCCATCAAGTACTTTATTCCTGTATAGACCGTTACACCAATGGTTAGACTTTGACATTATGGTTCTGTCATCAACCTTAGGGTTGTTCATTATATGTAGGACCTTACTCACTACGTTCGTTTTTCGGGTTTGGTCTCTACAGAGGATTTTGTCCTGGTGCCGAGGTCGTGATAACGTTCCCGACTCTATTTCCCTCGTAATTGACTCTCACCTTCACCAGGATAGGAAGTCTCATATTAGCACCATGGAAGGCTATCATTCTGCTCCAACATTAGCCTTAACGATAATATCTCTGCGCTTATTCGCGCCTTCGTATTACAGTCGCGTTGTACTCGCCAACTGTTACTGAAATGGGATATCGGTGTGGTTCTGTGTGCTCTGATTATACCACCTTTTGAACCCTTAGAGTCCGCGTCTATAAAAGCTGTGTCTTATAAGACGGCCTTTGTGGCGGCGTTTGCTTTGGCGTCCAGAGTGTCTGAACTTCATGCTCTTGAAAGATCTTCTATGACCTGGACAGCGGATTGGTCTTGCATTCCTTTTCGGCCCATTCCTGAATTTATCGCCAAAATGAGTCTGTTCGTTCAGGTCCGTGCGCTCAACGTTCGTACTCCATTCCTGCGTTGTCAGACTTTGTACATGGCCTCGAGGACGATCTTCTGCTATGTCCTGTTCGAGCCAGCCGCCACTATCTTACTCGTACCGATCCGTTCGCGGCTCTCGGCTACGGTTATTCTGTCCCTTCGCCTGTCAGCAAGGCTTGACATTTAAAAAAGCCGCGTAGTTGAAGAAGACCATAAAATAGTCTTATCAATTGGCAGAAGGTAGATATACCATTGACGCCCCCACTACTGTCTTCTGCTTCTTCTAATGTGATTCGTGCCATCGCTGCGTCACGGCCTTTATGGAAGAACTGACCCCTCCATGACATTGTCCTGTCTTGTGCCTGAACAATTAACTCCACGTTCACTAATTTCTGTCTGAGTGATATGACAGTGCAATCAATAGTGTGACCACGCTTGGGCCACTGTGGCTACCCAGCACGTTGTGAGTAATTTCAGAAAAAGAGGGGGGGGCGGCAAAATTGTCACCATCACGGCAAGACAGCCATCTTGCTGTATCATCTCATCTCATCTCATCTCAGTCATATTGTTATTATTACATATATTATATGATAAAAAGGCATCTCAGAAGGTAAAAATAAGTCCGTGGCCGTGGATTCTATAATCACCAATGAAGGCCTGACACTAGGATAGGGTTTACTCCTAACTGCAAATTTGCTTGTGTCTTCCAGAAACTGACTCCCTTCTAGATGTCTCAGCTGGGTCACCTGTGCCTCAACTCACAAGACACCTGCTCCAGACCTAGAGTCAACAGTAGTGATGCAAGTACAGAGAGTTGAAAATTGCGCAGCATCACCCAGAGAGCAAGCACGGCAATTCCAACGCACCCTTCATCACTCCAAGTATGGTGAGTTGACCTCAAGAGGCTTGCGGACTGAGAGTGGTGTGGACTTGGTACCTTCCAAGATTCGGGTTGCGTACGTCCCCCCCTTTCTTACGGTCGGACCAAGGATCGCCCTGTATGCAATGGCCTGTGGCTCTTTTCCCCCCCTAGTCATACAGTGCCTACCAAGGGGACCTATCTTGTTGCCGAGGGCGCCCGGGGTATCCTACAACTTGGTGGAATTGTGTACCACACCACGAGCACAGCTACATGGATGGAGACAATCAGAAGATAAGTAGAACTGTATCAATTCCTTCAATTACCCTATGCGTCTTTGACCAGGGTTAACTTGTTGAGTAATAATGTCTCAGATTTATACCCATGTCTGTGTCGTTCCAGCGATTACTAGTCTGCTATTGGAGTTACCACAAGGCCGAGATTCCCGCCTCCATATGTTGGTACTGTGGCATGAATTGAAACAGGTTTACGATTTGGGAATCAAATATCAAACATTTATAAACAACGTTTCTATTTGTTACCAAATCAAACCTGTTTCAATTTGATTGACCCTCCCTCCGTCCCCTCATGCCGGCCTTAAACACTACAGGTCTCGGTAATTACAATGAGAATAGAGGGCGAGTATGGTTTGAGCAGAGCCTATATAGTAATGCTGCTGGAATTAGATGGGAGAGCTCTCCTAGGGGCGGACAACTCTCCGCTAGGGGAGCTAACTTTTAGTTTTAAACTTCCGTTTTCTACGTTGTATCATCTTCCTGACGGAGATTGAATGGCATGAATTGAAACAGGTTTGATTTGGTAACAAATAGAAACATTGTTTATAAATGTTTGATATTTGCTATATTTTTTGAAGGATTAAAGCTAGGGTCTCCAAATTCATATTACAAATGCAGCTGGTGATTGACTTGAAGCCTATCCTAGTTGACTGACCTTGACCTAGTATTTCCAAGGTCATATGCTGTTTATTATGATATAACATGAAGAAATACAGCTAGGCTTTCCAAATTAATATTATATATACATCTGGAGATGATCGAGAGGTGTGCTCAAAGATGACTGACCTTGACCTATTTTATCAAGGCCAAATTCTAGTATTTGCTACATATTTTGAAGAATTAAAGTTAGGGTCTCCAAATTCATATTACATATGCAACTGGTGATGTACAAGAAGCCTACCACAGTTGACTGATCTTGACCTATTTTTTCAAGGTCATATACTGTTTAGTATGATATAACATGAAGAAATATAGCTAGGCTTTTGAAATTTATACTATGTATACATTTGGCGATGGCTCAAAGGTGTGCTGAAGATGACTGACCTTGACCTATTTTATCCAGGTCAGATTCTATTTAGTACAATATTTATTAAGGATTATATCCACATTGTCCAAATTTATACCACATATGCGTATTGAATATCACTGATCTTGACCTATTTTCTAAATGTTCAAATCACTTTTCATCCGTGGTCCGTCAGTCCGTCCGTAAACAATTCTTGTTACCGCGATTTCTCAGGAACTACTGCATGGATCTTTTTCAAATTTGGTACACCGGTTCCCCTTGGGGTCTAGTTGTGCAAGAAACCTTTTCTGGTCCGATTCGAAAATCCAATATGGCCACCAGGCAGCCATCTTGTTCCCCATGAAATCTTGTTACCGCGATTTCTCAGGAACTACTGCATGGATCTTTTTCAAATTTGGTACACAGGTTCCCCTTGGGGTCTAGTTGTGCAAGATACCTTTTCTGGTCCGATTCGAAAATCCAATATGGCCACCAGACAGCCATCTTGGATTTCTCCATGAAACCTTGTTATCGCGATTTCTCAGGAACTACTTCATGGATCTTTCTCAAATTTGGTACACCGGTCCCACATGGAGTCTAGGTGTGCAAGATACCTTTTCTGGTTCGATTCGAAAATCCAAGTAATACGCTTCAAGTTAATACGGTATTTCCAACTTGTGACGTTGCATCACAAGAGTCGGCGGATCAAACGGTGGGGCATATTCTATATATTGACTATAGAGAATATCCATATCTTCACCTTCCATATCAAGGAGTCCAAATAATTCGGAATTAAAATGTATTTCAAATTTTAAATCAGATTTCTTTAGTCCATGCAGTTGCAAGTGAACTGCCCCACCCTTTCGTCTACCGGCGGGTCAGCTACATGAAGGGACCACACTCTTGTGACACAATGTCACAACTCGACAACTGTAAACTACTGCATGTTTCGATCCAAGGGAAATAATCAAGATTCAGACACTTTCAAATTCGAAGTTTCAACATTACTGCGCGGACCGGATACCTTCAGTATTAAGTATTGTACCATATTACTATTTTCGAGCATGGTATCTTAAAAGAGATATCTCAAACTAGTCCAGTAAACAGAACAGAATTAGCATTCGTTCCAAATTATAAAATCTTTAGTATGCCAAAGTGTCAAAGAGATTTTTCTTCGCTTCCAGTACCCAATGATGACACGTGCAAAAAAATAAATAAAATAAAAATACTACAAAACGAAGACGAAGGATCCTCCATACATGTACATTCACTTTCAGACTAACTTTGCTCATTTCTCTTGTACTATAACAACCGACATAAGCACAGTTTCTAGAAATCTTGAAACTCCTGAAACTTAGAAAGATTATATCTTGGTGTTTTCCAGTGTCCCTTTTTCGATCTTTTTCACTCAGATTCAAAATTCTGTAAACAAAATTACAACTCAATCGTCTTTAGTAACAATGGACAAAAAGATCCTCTTGTCATTAGCTTACAATTATCGGACAATGGTGGGCGCCAAGATCCTTCAGGATCTCTCGTTTCAAGATCAAATTGCTTGAGCTGATTTTGACCTATATAGAAATGCACTACCAGACCCTCAGTGCCTAATAATATTTCCCATTAATTTAAGTCCTTGGCAAAAGCTGACCTGGCTCAATTTCGTATGTATTTCTAAAATGAGAGCACTGCATTCAACACTTCTAGATCACATTTCTGTTAACCTACTCTAAAATGTCAAAGTTGTAAAAATACATTTTATGCAATGCAAGATTGCTGGATGTAAACAATAAGTGATATCCGAGGGGTATTGGAGCCCATTGGGCTAATTTTTCCGAATGTGACTTTTGGTAATCCTGTGTCTTCATGAATATCTCATTCATATAATTCTCAAATGTGTTCATATTTCTAATTTACAGGAACAGATGTACAAGATTTTTACAAGAGACGACCCCAAATTTGACAGCTTTATTGCCCGAGTGTTTTGCCTATTAAAGAGATATCATGTGAGTGGCTCTTGGACATACATGTATTTCTTTAAATTATTCAGTAATCATAAGAGAGACCACAGATGTCTTCAGTTCTCTGAATTCCATAAATAGAAGATAACTGAGCTCTGACACTACCATTGTCTGCATCCAGCAATTATTAAGTCAACACAAATTGCGAATACCTTGAGTGATAATTAGGATGTAATCATCAGAACATTCCTGGATACCCTATAGAGATTGCAACTGATAACCAAATGCGCTCATTTAGGTTGCAGGTTGAATATAGAAGTTCAGTAAAAGTTATTACAGTTCCCTGTGGTGATATAAAACTGGTGGCGATGATTACTGTACTCAGCTGACGGTGAAAGTTCCCAAGGCAACAACTCAATTCAATAACAGCACTAGCAACTAATCAGTGTTGCTACTTTATGTCCCCATGGAAAATTTAGACTGATTAATGGAGCTTCTCTCTAATTTCTTTGACCTGCTGGGTGCTCTTGGTTTCTCACTTAAGTCTGGTGCACACAAAGAGCTATCCCCTGAGCAAACAACCTCAATTGCCTGAACTGAACTGTTAGCTTACATTCACCGCACACAGTGAGGATTTCGCCTCGCAAGGCGGATATCTATGATGGTTCTGATTATTGCATTCTTGTCTCTGATCAACGCACTGTGCCAGAATACAGTATACCATGCATGATGTCACCATAATAACATTTATCATTTAATTCTGAAAAGTAAGACATTTATTGTTACATGATCATGTTGAAATTTTCAGATGTATTTTGGTACACACGCCAATGAAGGGATCAGTTTGCAGGGTGCTCTGCCAATTGAAGTGTTTGAGTGTTTACACAGAGTGTTTGGGGTGACACTGGAATGTTTTGCCTCGCCCCTCAACTGTTACTTCAAACAGTATTGTTCAGCCTTCCCGGACACTGACTGCTACTTTGGATCTCGAGGGTAAGCACTTGATGGTCACTATTACTATATTGTATTAGCTCAGGAATATGGCTATATCATGGCCTTCAATCAAAATCACCAGAACTGATGCTAGAGGTGCAATTTGTTCATGGTGAGGCTCAAATCTCCTGCTTCGTGGTGAGTTTTTACCCCTCAACCAAAATTTGGCTGAAGGGTATTGTCATGTACGTACATCCGTCTGTCCGTCACACCTTTCTCATTACCAAGATATCTTTAGAACGACTTACCCTAGGCACACCAAACTTGCAGTGCACATCCATATGCTCGTAACCCAGAACCCTATTGAATCTGGACCCGATTGGGTGGAAAACTTGGTGGCCATATTTTAATTTATGCAAAATCTTTAATGATGTATATCTCTGATACCATTTGAATGTTTTATACGAGACTTGGTATACAGCATCCATGTATCAAGAGACTTGCAGTGAATAACCACATCAGTTCCTCTGAGTGGCGGAAGGATGGGCGGCCATCTTTAATTTATGCAAAATCATTACTGAGCTCTATCTCTGATACCGTTCAAGTATTTGATGTAAAATTTGGTATACATCAACGATGCATCAAGAGACTTGCGATGAATGACAGAACTGGTTTCTCTGATTGGGCAGAAATCTTGGCGATCATTTTCGACTGTTACTTATGCAAAATTATTAATGATCTATATCATCGATAACGTTAAAGTGTTCAATATGAAACTTGGTACACATCATCGATACATCAAGAGACTTACAACGAGTGAAAGAACCGGTTTCTAGACCTTTCAAGTTATAATTTTGCAAAGGCGTTCGATTTGAGTATATCCGCCCAGGAGATACTGACGAGCTCTCGAAAAATGTGAATTTCTTGGCATACATACAATCATTTCATACAATTTGTAGCATTTTCGTTAAGTCTAGGAAAATTTTGAAATTACTGAACCATTTTTTTACCCCTCGGCCAACTTTGGCCTAGGGGTATTGTCGTCATCATGTACGGCTGTCCGTACGTACATCCGTACGTCCGTACGTACGTCCGTCCGTCCGTTACCGCGATATCTACAGAACCGTTTCATGCATGGCAACCAAACTTGTTACATCTATTTATCTTCACGTAAATCAGAAGCCTATCGAAAATGAGTCATCTCGGACAATATTTTGCAGAGTTATGCCCCTTTTTACAAATAAAAATCCATTTATGATTTGTTATTGTGATAATTTCATAACTGTTCCATATACAACATCCTAACGTGATACAGTTGTTTCTCTTGACCTGAACTAGATGCCTATCGAAAATGAGTCGTGTCAGAAAGTATTTTGCAGAGTTATGCCCCTTGTCTAATAAAATCCGTTACCGCGATATCTACAGAACCGTTTCATGCATGGCAGCCAAACTTGTTACATCTATTTATCTTCACGTAAATCAGAAGCCTATCGAAAATGAGTCATCTCGGACAATATTTTGCAGAGTTATGCCCCTTTTTACAAATAAAAATCCATTTATGATATATTGTGATAATTTCAGAACCGTTCCATATACAACATCCTAACGTGATACAGTTGTTTCTCTTGACCTGAACTAGATGCCTATCGAAAATGAGTCGTGTCAGAAAGTATTTTGCAGAGTTATGCCCCTTGTCTAATAAAATCCACTAATTCCTATGTTAAGTTTGCATATAATTTCTATATCATGTTTGTATACTATCACATTTATTTATTGATTGGATGACTGATTTATTGATTTATTCTCTTACACAATGCGAAGAATGCCTGCAAATCTGTTTTGAAAATGACACTAGATGCCTATCAAAAATGAGTCGTGTCAGAAAGTATGCCCCTTGTCTAACAAAATCCACTAATTCCTATGTTAAGTTTGCATATTATTTCTATATCATGTTAGTATAGTATCACATATATTTATTGATTGGATGACTGATTTATTGATTTATTTTCTTAGACAATGCAAAGAATGCTTGCAAATCTGTTTTGAAAATGACATACATGTGCCATTTAGTATACATGTACTGTATTTATCTAGCCATGTGTACTGTTGTTTTGGTGCGACATCGATACAGCTCTTTCAATTTATTCCAGAAACAAATTAATTTAAGGGGAGGAAAACTTTTCTTTTTTTCAAAGAAAGTACACTTACAATACCAGGGGTAAATATTTCTTCCCACAAGCCAATCAATTGGTAGAGACACCCTTACATTATAATAGCTGGGGTTCAGAGCCGAGGGGTTTCGATAGCGCAGCTTCATGTTGCAAACTGGAGCAATTTGGAAGGATTCTTGGTTATTTTCGAAATAATTTCATGAAAATACCCAGATGTGTGAGATTTTGATATGGCTGTGTGGGAGCATGAGAGTGATGCCAAATACGTGAGTTTCACACCAAATGTGTGAGGGTTGATAGGTCTGGGTTTCTCTGATTGAGCGGAAACGTACTTGGAGACCATTTCTGATTTACTCAAAATCTTTAATGATCTGTATCTCTGATATACCGTTCTAGTGCTTCATATGAAACTATACATCATCGATACATCAAGAAACTTAAACCAGTTTTTACCCCTCGGCCATTTTGGCCTCGGGGTATTGTCGTTGCCATGTACGTCCGTCCGTCCGTCTGTTAACGCATTCTAGGCAAAACCGCTTGAGACACAACCACCAAATTTTGTACACTTATTTATCTAGTGCTAAATCAGACGCCTATCGAAATTGGCTCCCCTCGGCCCATATTTTACAGAGTTATGCCCCTTTACGGATATAGTAATTTCTATATCTGTCCTATATGCTTGAATGTAACCAACTATATCTACAGAACTGTGTTCGATATAGCTATTATATTTTGAAAACTTATTAATTACTTGCCTCGGCCCTTATTTTACAGAGTTATGCCCCTTTTCGGGTGCAGTTATCTTTGATTTGTGATATATGCTTGAATGTAACAGTTATATATAATTAACTGTGTTTGGTACAGCTACCAAATTATGAGGAAATTTTTTTATCCAGTTATATTCTAGATACCTACAAAAACAATAGTTTTCTCGGCCCGTATTTTATGGACTTACATGTATGCCCCTTTCGGATGTAATAATCTCCTTTTTGTCTGGAACAGGGCGAAGCCCTATTCCCAGACTCTGCTGCCGTACAGCAAATTTGGCTGCTTGCCAACACTGGTACACGCACTATATCCGGCTGACCCCTGACCCAATAACTGCGCAGAGCCATCTGGCCAGCTTATGAGTGTGATTAGGCCAGCCAACGAGTGATGCGGTCAAAGGAAAGAAAATCCGCAGGTTCACATTTTTTAACTCCGAAGGGATAAAACCAACCAAAAACGTTTGTACATTTAGATGAATTAGGCGAAGGCCTGTATTTTAACGGAATCGCCAGTCGTACCTTTTACCTTGTTTTGTTCACACTGCTCGTGAATTAGTGGACTATGTTTGAACTATGCACATGGTAACAAGGGTTTCCACAGCACCTCGTGGTTTCCTTCTGGCGGGATTTTAATGTCCGCATTGCCCGTGATAATCAGACGTGTGAAGTGGACAACCGTCGACGTGGGGAAAAAACTTGGTTTGATTCATTGGCAAGTACCAGGCCATACTGTATTTACGTCCTTGAACTGAATCCTTGTTTGTGTTGTTTACAGCCCAACTTGAGCTGAAGGAAAACGTTTCGTCAGAATTCCTTTCTCAGCAACAACAACATTTACATTTCAGTGCTGGTAATGAGAAAATATTTGTCGCATAATTTGGCAATTAAATAATGAATTCTTATAACACGAAGTTGGCCAACTTAGATTAGTATTTTGGCCTATTTGTCAATTGTCCGTGCCAATTCGCTAAATCGTGATTGTGAATTTGTCCCGAATTTAATAGGTCTGGTTTGTACGATCGAGTTGAGCGTACACTTGGAGTTGAGCACACTTGGAGTTGAGCACACTTTGGAGTGGAGCACATTTGGAGCTGAAAACACGCTCGAAAGTTCTAAATTTAACTTGTAAGGCACGTGTAAATTAAATTTCTAAGAACGATGGGAATTTCTATTGACCAGTACAGCCAACAAATTGGTATCCATTGCATACGATTACGAGGCAATCAGGTAAAGCTAGCAGCACTCCTGCTTCCGATTGTGTATGCTTCTTTACATCACTGGATTTCAAAGGTCACAGGTTTTATAGTGAGGATGAAGCTTTCAGGTCTAACTGTTCTTATTTTGCCAGTTTATGGATTATGCAATTGCTTGTATGTAGGTATTATTTGCCGGCTCTCATAACAATGGCAAATGATGTGGAAACAAATTCTGGGCCTCCTGCCCATATAATTAGCAGCACAAAGATTGTTCATGGTAGCTTTCATCAAGGAGCTCAAATATTCTCTGTAATGTCCAGATGTAAACAGTGTATGGCAAACTGTATTTGTTTTCATGCCTTTGTAATGCTGAATAAAGAGATACAGGTGACTCATTTCACACAGCGAACTCTAGATCACTCCCGATTCTTGTAACCGTGAACAGGCTTATTGCACCCTATCTCTTTTCATGTTATTGAGTACATATATTGTTTTCCCTGACTCGAGTACCCACTAGCGGGCAGGGGCAAATAACTCTTACGGTGACAATTCGGAAACTCCCGAAAATCGAAATAGATGTACACTATTCTGAAGCAACGAATCGATATTGCACATCCATTACTGTTCCAGACATTAGTACTCTTGAGTACTTTCATTTGTGATCTGTAGTTGAACGTACAAGTTATATCTGAAGATCCGTGTTCAGTACAGGTGCTAAATTTTGGAAACTTATTTATCTACTTGTATTCTTACCCCTCGGCCATTTTGACCTCTGGGTATTGTCGTCGCCATGTACGTTCGACCGTTACAGTACCGCATTTTAGGCAAAACTGCTGGAGACACAACAACCAAATTTTTAACACTTATTTATCTAACTGCTAAGTCAGATGCCTATCGAAAGTGGCTCCCCTCGGCCCATATTTTACAGAAGTATGCCCTTTTACAGGTATATTAATTTCTGTTTCTGTCCTACATGCTTGAATGTAACTAACTGTATCTGCAGAACTGTAATACTTAGCATGTTTAATTCTATACTACATACACTGATCTGTTGATACATCCATACACTGCAAATTGTAAATTACCTTTAGCTTGATCATTCCACATAGTTTATCTCTTCCTCAATTCACACTACACATGGGTCTAAATCACTTGGGGAAAGCCGAGGGGTTTTGATTACATCAATCTCATGTTCTGATTAGGTGGCAAACTTACGGAGCCGTAAAAGGGACATGGAAATAATTTTTTTCAACCCCTGAAATTTTTTTTTCTTCTTATTAAGTCGTTATAACGACTTAAAAAAAAAAAAAAAAAAAAAATGGGGGCTGAAATTTTTTTTTTCTTCTTATTAAGTCGTTATAACGACTTAATAAAAAAAAAAAAAAAAAAAATGGGGGCTGAAAATTTTTCTTCTCGTCTTATTAAGTCGTTATAACGATTTAATAAAAAAAAAAAAAAAAAAAATGGGGGCTGAAAATTTTTCTTTTCGTCTTATTAAGTCGTTATAACGACTTAATAAAAAAACAAAAAAACAAATAGGGGCTATTTTTTTTTATTTTTTTTTTTTTTTTATTATGTCGTTATAACGACTTAATTGACCAATGAAATTGCAGCATTAAGTCGTTATAACGACTTAATTGACCAATGAAATTCCGTCTTACTTCTGCAGCTTTTATTTTGTTAACTGACACCTCCCCGGTGAAACAGCGTTTAGATAGGCACTATCAAGGGCAGATCTACGGGGGGTGGGGTCAGGGGTCCCCCCCCCCAATTAGACCTGTACAAAAAATGAGAGAGAGATCAGCGAACCCTGGAATTTCACGTAGAAATAATATCTTGAAATTATATCTAAAATAAACGAATGTGGATTATGTAATCAGAGTATCTATTGATATATTATACAGACATCTATTTATGTGGTTTGTGAGCGTAATATATTTCGATGTTGAATATGAAAACATTATGGCTACGAGCGCTCCACGTGTGAAGTGTTAGTCCTGATTTGTATGTGTTTTACCAGAATGTCAAATGGGGGCATAAGGTCTGATACTTTTCAATATCGATGCGTGCTTATGCGAAACAAAAGTGAAAGTTAATCTACATACATTATGTTCGATTTATTTTGTTTTGGTGCATTTTGACGGAACATTAAACCGTTGCTCGATCTGGAGCTCAGTTCCCACTCTCATGTTTTTGATTGCATGGGTCTTTCCATTTTTCATAACTGGATGT
>JAVTVY010017028.1:0-67593 GCA_036873755.1 Hanleya hanleyi | reverse complement strand
TATATGCAAGAGCTCCGAGCTCTTGGAGCTCTTGGAGCTCCGGAGCTCATGGAACTCGGAGCTCCGGAGCTCCGACGCCACCACCGGGCGTTGACGGGCGTTGCTACAAGAGAACTCGGAGCTCCGGAGCTCCGGAGGTCAGTTCCGTTTCCGTTCACGTGACCGGAACTGACCTTTGACCCCGGCGCGCGCGCGGTGTAAAGGTTTCCACCGCTCTGTAGAATGGCTCGTAGTACTGACATGCTTGCTCTGTAAATATCAGGGGAAGAGACAGAGTGTATGTCATTTACCGTTCGACATTTACAGAGCAAGCATGTCAGTACTACGAGCCATTCTACCGCTTACACCCTGGCAGGTGGGGTTATACGTCTATGAAGCTAAAGTTACCCTGGTGGAAGACAGTGGAGGTTTTTGGCGGACATCCGATGAGACTCTATTGAATACGGTGACGCTAGAGCGTGATGGGTGGACTAAATTTAAACGGATATTGAGCGGAGAGTTGGACGGGCACCTCATCCACATGGACAATGCCATCTACGTCTACCGTACTGCCCTCTTCCCACGCCTGGGTCGCTACCAAGAGCCTGCACGAAGTTTCCTCCTCACGCCCTCGCTGTGGTCAGCCTTGGAGAAAGTAGTACCTATTGTAGACCAGCTGTTTACACCGGACGACCGATCCCCAGACCAATTGGCATGGTCTCGTGCTATCGAAGACGCGCTGGCTGAACCCCATGAAAAACAACATGATGATGACGAATCCGATACTAGTACTACAGACCGGAAAAGTATATCTAGAGAAGGCACAGAGGTTAGCGTGTCAGTGTCACCTGATGAAGCGAACGACGGGGACCTACCAGCACGATGAAGGGTAAAAAGAAGAACACGGTGATGAGGCGGTCCCCCAAGGGAAAAAAGGCGTCTACAGTCAACAAGGTGTTAACCGATTTGTATTACAACCCTACCAGTCCAGCCGCATATAGTGCTGTGGGAGCACTGGCTCGAGCTGTCCATTCGCAAGGCATCAGTCGAACTGAAGTACGAGACTGGTTAAAAACCCAAGACACGTATAGTTTACATCGAGCAGCTCGACGACATTTTCGCCGTAACCGAGTCATCGTCGGAGGCATAGATGCACAATGGCAGGCGGATTTAGTGGATATGAGTCGATTTGCACCTGACAATGATGGACATCGGTACATGTTGACCTGTATCGATATTTTATCCAAGTATGCCTGGGTACTATCCATTCGCACCAAAACAGGAGAGAATCTAATAGCAGCGTTCCAGCGGATTTTCAAGACGGGGCGCAAACCTCTGTATTTGCAAACGGATGAAGGCACAGAATTTCTCAACCGACCCTTTCAAGCCTTTCTTAAGAAACAGAAGGTATTTTTCTTCCATACGTACAACGAGACCAAAGCCTCTGTGGTGGAACGATTCAATCGGACCTTCAAAGGACGCTGAGAGCTCTGTGACGGATTTGAAATACTCGCTTCTGATTGGACGAGAGCTCCGCATTGCGTCTGCGCATGCGCAGAATGATATTCCTACCGCACCATCTCGACCCCAAATACCTTCATGTACTGCCCGAAAATGACCACTTTCGCTACTACTCGTACCGATGACGTCCCCGATGACGTCACAGATGACGCGAACATCCCTCAAATCGGAATGTCACCCCGAGAGCTACAAAATGACACCTCACACGACGCATTCGGACTAAGGATAGTCCCTCTCTACACCAAACTCATCACCACGCACCCACAAAATGTCCACTTTCGCTACTACTCGTATCGATGACGTCATCAATGACGTCACAGATGACGCGGACATCCCTCAAATCGGAATGTACAACCCGAGAGCAACAAAATGACACCTCACACGACGCATTCGAACCGTGAATAGCCCATCTCGACCCCAAATACCTTCATGTACTGCCCGAAAATGTCCACTTTCGCTACTACTCGTACCGATGACGTCACCGATGACGTCACAGATGACGCGGACATCCCTCAAATCGGAATGTACACCCCGAGAACTACAAGATGACACCTTCCAGAACGCATTCGAACCGTGAATAGCCCATCTCGACCCCAAATACCTTCCTTCACTGCCCCAAAATGGCCATCTGCGCATGCGCAGAATGATATTCCTACCGCACACCCAACCCATCAGATGCCCCTTCACGAATGCTTCACTTAGATACCTCACTCGACCCCATTGGTCCATTAGGGGCTCCCCTACATCCCAACACGGCTATTTTCATACACTTGGGCCACCGCGCATGCGCAGAATGCCGATAGTTCAACCCCACACCCAGCCCATCAGATGCCCCTTCACATAAGCTTCACTTTGATACCTCACTCGACCCCATTGGTCCATTAGGGGCTCCCCTAGCTCCCAACACGGCTATTTTCATACCCTTGGGCCACCGCGCATGCGCAGAATGCCGATAGTTCAGCCCCATATCCAGCCCATCAGATGCCCCTTCACGAATGCTTCACTTTGATACCTAACTCGACCCCATTGGACCATTAGGGGCTCCCCTAGCTCCAAAACGTCTATTTCCATACCCTTGGGTCACCACGCATGCGCAGAATGCCGATATTTCAACCCCACGCCCAGTCCATCAGATGCCCCTTCACGAATGCTTCACTTTGATACCTCATACGACTCCATTGGCCCATTAGGGACTCCCCTAGCTCCAAAACCGCTATTTCCATACCCTTGGGCCACCGCGCATGCGCAGAATGCCGATATTTCAACCCCACACCCAGCCCATCAGATGCCCCTTCACGAATGCTTCACATCGATACCTCACTCGACCCCACTGGATCAGTAGTCAATCTCCTAGCTCCAAAAAGGCTATTTTCATACCCTTTGGCCTCCGCGCATGCGCAGAATGCCGATAGTTCAACCCCGCGCCCAGCCCATCAGATGCCCCTTCACCTAACCTTCAATTTGATACCTCACTCGACCCCATCGGACCCTTAGGGGCTCCCCTAGCTCCAAAAAGGCTATTTTCATACCCTTCGGCCGCCGCGCATGCGCAGAATGACGATATTTCAACCCCACACCCAGCCCATTAGATGCTCCTTCACCTAACCTTCACTTTGATACCTCACTCGACCCCATCGGACCATTTTATCTAGGGACTACTTTTTCTCCGCGGAAGCTTTTTCCCGATACCGAATCACCGCCAAAACCACGGCCAAACCGCATCACCGCGCATGAATACATTTTTTTTTTGTTTTTTTGCCGGAACTTTTTTTTGTCCGAACATGCCCGAACATGCCCGAACCACGCCGCCATCTTGCTTTACAACATGGCCGACAGCCGCCATCTTGCTTTACAACAGCACCGACAACACGAACACGCCCGAACATGCCCGAACCACGCCGCCATCTTGCTTTACAACATGGAAGTGCACCGAATGACCCAGTGACCCCCATCTTGATTTACAACATGGACGCAGTTGTGACGTCATTCTGAGGTCAATGAGTGCTCGTACTAGTCAATATACTCTATCTATACTACTTATGTTACCTGAATACTCATTGATTTGCAATGCCGAGCTAGATTGCTGAAAATTTAAATAACACAAACGTTCGTTATTGCACGTCTAAGCACCGACAAACTTGTTTGATTCAGACTACACTGACGGCACCATCAAATTTCGTTATTGCCTGAATCTTTTCTTGCCAGAAACCATGTTATCCATAGTAATAATATAATTTGGTTAATAGGAATTTTTTAACTTTCATGGCATAATGCCTTTGCTATACCGGTCCCAATAGCTCGCATTAATAATACACGCCCAGGTAACTACAGAGCAATTTCATTGACTACCTGCGTATGTAAAACAATGGAACGTATGATTAATGCTCCACCTTTCTTGGCAGAAAGAAACCCAGAGAAAACATATTAATATATTTATTAACGCTACGAAAGCTCGAGTGAGTTACGTTCTTCGGAGCGCTTGTGGTTTTAGGGCACATTCAGTTCTGGGTTGTGGTTGTAGTATCATGGGGTGGTTTTTATTCGATTATGTTTGTAAGTGGGTTTGCGCGTGTTTTTATATAGTTGTACAAACAGCGAATAGAGTTCAGCTTGGGACTACGCTGGGTATCGGGTTATTTAAGACGATTAGCATGTGTTCTGTTCATTCGAGGTTTATGCATTGCATTCATGCTCGTCTACTTACTGCCGTATATTGCATCACCAAATCATTCGGCACGACTGACTGGGACCGTGCTGATGAAGAACCTGGAACCAGCTTTTCAAGCGCCGGACTTTCAGCAGAGTTATTGCCGATAGTTTGAAGAAGAAAGGCAAACAGTATATTTGACAATGAGCTAGAATCAATAATCAGTTCTAGCATATCTGAGCTATAGATAATACAATATTAATCATACATGTGTGCGTTCGAGTACGGAGACGCTTTGCAAGTTTGTGGAAGTCTGCTGACTACACTCGAAAAAACAAACTAGTCCCTTTCTTGAAGCATCCAATTCGTTCAACGATCGGTGTTTAAACTTTTCTTGGTATCCGGAACTCAACCCTGGTAGCATTACTGTATGCATTTATGTCATTGGGCATATTTTCTCTTCAACGAAATACATGTATATCCAAAGTGTATTGAGTTTCCATCTGAAGCATATTAGCATAAAGGCTATTTATACCCCCCATTACGAATTATAGGGGGTATATTGAATTCAGCCTGTCCGTCCTTCCGTCCGTCCGTTAACGATCTAGAGGCTGAACCGTTCCATCTATAGATGTCAAATTTGTATACAGCATTGATGCGTGGCAAATTCCAACGCATATACCAGGCGAGCGGTCAGGGCACCCACCCTACACACACATGGATTATACATCATTATAAAGCTGATGGTCTCTGCTTTTAAAATCTACCTGCAGTACTGTCAAAATGTGGTCCCGTTGCCATGGAAACGAGGTCTAAATAGGTCGTGTTAGATTTGCCATTTTCGTCACTAATGGAACACTTTGTAATACGGATAATATAGATTCCTGAATGCAAGTGTTTAAATGAGGAAACAAGCACGAAACTTGGCATGGATATTCTAAGTGGGATGCATTTCCATGAAATATTGTTAGTCAACTGAAATCCAAGATGGCGGTTATTTTCCAAGATGGCGGCCATTTGACCTTAGTAATACCTTATTCAGCCAAAGAAAGTCATGAAATTTTGCGATTTGATTCATTTTGGTGTTCATTTATATGTTTCTGTCCAGGGAAAAAATGATTGTGGTATCTACAAGTACTCTCAGCGATACGTTCTATAATTTCTGCACGTGTGATGTAAATGTAAAAGCGTTGCGCCATGGTGTGACCAATTCCAGTTTGCATTGTGCTATCAGTGATTACAGTTTTCGAATTATCGATCCTCTTCTGCTGAGATTATGTCTCAGTTACTCGTCAATTAGTACGTCTAAATAATGTCCTTTACTCAAAGATTCTTGCCATAATTTGATGAATGAAGATGTCTAAGCTCCGTGATAGCCCTCACAATGAAATGTCTTGCGACCTAATCCACACCACTTGGTCGCCATTTCGTTATTTCAACGTATATATATGGATTATTCCTGTCTGTGTGTTAACAGATTGTTTGAACTGACAAGGGTTGTATTTGGGACCAACCGTGACACGCACTAATTAATATATCCCGGGGATTGTCTCGGCGGGCTTAATTATTCAGTTTGCTGAATTAGGCCCTCAGTCGAAAACTGGACACTGGATAATGCCACATGGGTGATTCATCTCATGTTGGAACTTGACACGTATGTTTACTGCACCCCGGGAAATGTACTATCTATTGGGGTCCGTGTCACTTTGCCATATATATGTGTGGGTTGGGTAAATGATTGGATGGTTGGGAAGTTCGTAGATATATGGATCTGATATGAGGCGATAGAATGAGCTACTTTGTACCTGTATTTTCAACACTATACTAGTTATAATCTCATTTCTTTTATATATTTGTACCTGTATGTTTTACTGGGTTGTTCTTCTCTCTGTGATTATTGTAATGAATTGTTCCAAACTGTCAAGGATTATTGACACCAAAAGTGACACGCTTACGTACTGCATCGTATTTTTCAACTATGCCCAATTGAGACTCAGATCGAAAACTGAACCGTGGATAATGCCGCCAAAGTAGTTTTCCCAGTAATTCTTTCCGGCACTGAAACTAACCTACACACACATGGATTATGCGTTTTATTTTCCAAATTCACCTGCCATATTGTCAAAACTTGCCACCGTTATGGAAATTACATCCCGACGTGAGGTTAGATTATTCAAATTTACCTCGTCGGTGTCACTTCCCTGGAAATGATAATGTTTTTGGTTTAACAAATTAAATTAAAAAAAAAATCACAAAAAGGGTGAGTTACGGCACCACCCAGGTATTCTAGAGTGCTCCAATGTTAAAATCGAATGATAAGGTTTTTTGCTTAGCAAATTTTTACATGGAAAGTTTTTTACAATTGTCAGCTATCATTGGATGATTATGAAACTTGGTACACATGTTTCTTATGATTAGAGAATGTACATGTGCTATTTATGAGATGATTTTTTCCAAATTAAAAGGCTTTGGACTTGGTAATTTGCCAATTATAGAGTGTTTTTGGTTAGACAAAAATGTATTGAAAAGTTTATGTGAATTTGTCAGGTCTCATTGGATGATTATGAATGAAACTTGTGAAACATGTCTCAGATGATGAGCGAATGAGCCTGTGCTATTTATGAGATGAAATACTATTTTTTTCGCTCAAATGTTGAGGGTTTCGACATAGTAATTTGCCAATGATAAGGTTTTTGTTGGGCAAAGTTTACATGTATACCTTTGCTTGGAAAGTTTGCTCTACATATATGTTTTGGATACTGCAGCAGCTCCAGCGGATCATCCCACAAGACGAGGTTCTCAGAACGCTTGTCTTACTATGGTTAACATTTAAAGTGCATAATAGAGATTTTCAGATGTAAACGTTCAAATTATGATACTAGAATGAAAATTAACAAGGATGGTCCGATTAGGTCACTCATTTGGCATTGAAAATTAACCAAGATGGCTGCCGATTATCCCTGTTAATACAGTTTTGGTCACCGAAAGTGATAAAACAAGTATGAGAAAACCGACACCACCAGGACGCTGTCAACTACTGTAAATAAAACGGCACCAGCAACAGCCCTCAGTTTCATTCAAAGGTAGTCTTGGGCCAATGAGCTCAATGATTGAGGCCGGGGGAGGGGGAGGGGGCTGAACATAACCGTAACGTCTCCACCTAGCCAATTGATTACAACTTTATTAGCTCATAGCTGTTCTTGCATCAGGATTTCAGTTGACAAAGTGTTGCATGTCTTAAGATAACCAACGTTGCATTCGAAACTGTCATGGTTCAGCTTTATCAGATGAACCAGGACTAAGGATGTTGAGATTTTCCTTCTAAACAAACCAAATGTATGATTGTTCAATGTCCTTTTCAGTGAGCAGAACAGGGCAACCGAATGCAACCAATGATGAAAATGTGTTCATCCAAGTCAGCAAATCAAGGCGTAGACCTATGGAAATTATAAGGCGGTCTTAGCTTCCACAGAATCTCACCCACTCTACTCCTAATAGTCCAACGAGTATCAGTATTAGGAAACGGACCAATCTGGTCGCAATGAGGCTGTTCTCTGATGACGTCACATTCGTTTAGAAAAAGACATTTGGGTGGACGCTTTGGGGTTGAAGTGGGTTCAAATGGGCCGTGTGAGGTGTCACATTGAAGCGCTCGTGGGATAGCGTTCGACTTGAGTGGTTTGTAGTGGAACTGGCGTCAATTTGCGCATGTACAGTCGGGCAATAGTAGAGAAAGAATGTTTGAATGGGCGTTTTGGACAGGAGGTGGACCATTCCTACGCTGATAAACAGCTTGTATCACTGACGTCACTACTCTCCTTGTTCCCCCCGCTGATTCACATCGCCAAGTTCGCGCCTCTTGGCTGTAAGGGGGCGCTTTATCTGGTTACCTAATCGCCGTGCCGTAATAGCTCCGAGATAGCCAGATTCCTCATACTAACCACGATTGGCTAACTACCTCACGTGATCAAAATTACGTCATGCCTTCATGATAGTGAGATCACGACTCTCACGTAATGTGGAAGCCATGCCAATATTTTGACAGCGACATTCAATTCAAAATCTGAAACAATTGAACGGTGTTTTTACGTTACCATTCTAGGCAGTTTGATTTCCTTGTATACTCATGACGATAAAGCATGGTCTTATCAGTGGGATATTAACAACATTTACAGGGATTTATTTGTTTTTTATTTGAAGGTATAAGTGAACAAATGTTTGCAATAAGTTGACGAGCCTTACTAAACAATGGAGCAAGTTATCCAAAAATCTGTTCACTCTTAACTCAGAAATTAACGAAATTAGAGCAGTATTGCCGTCCGTTTATTGTTAGTTTCGCCGTTAACGACATATGAACGTTTGAAGAGAGAGACAACTCATATTGCCAAGATTCTTCCGTTAAATAAGTGATGTAAATCGCGAAAAGGTGTTTCGGTTGCCAGTGTTCGGCCCCAATTATGTGTGAATTCTGAGACACAAACTGGTGAGTAGCACTCTTTGTTGTTGTGGTTCAGTTCGCTATTTCACTAATTCAATGTTTATTTATGTATTAGAGTAGAAGCAATGGGTGAAACCAGCTTCGGGTCTGGTATGTATTTGCAAATTACATATAGAAAAGCTGGACAGGTAAATTGGTGCCAGATTCCCTGATGACTCACCATACAAACATTCTAAATTGTTAAGAGTTTAATGTATACAGATCCCCAGCTATTATTTCGGAATTTCAGGCGGTTACCTATTTATCCATTGCTATTGGCGATCGCATCTAACACAAATGGAATAGAATGAGACTCAGAAATTATATTATGCAGTTTACCCCCTGATAAATTTGACTTATTCGGTTCAATTTATGAACGGTAAAATACTTTATCCCTTTATTTACCCATACATCCATTTTGACATGTTAATTCGGAATCTCTATATACTCTCATTCTTTATATTAGGGTGTGTGTTTTTTAAAATACATTTTGTGATTAATCACTCATTACTAATTTCGAAACCGAACATTCATTATTCCCATCATATGTCGTCTGACGCTATGCAATAATCACGTCTAAGCCGTTTTTCGTTCTGGATTCGTCTGGAATTTGAGTTTGATGCCCTGACCGACCATTTAAGTCTTGGAATGTGGCGTCTCATGTTCAAATGTAAGCAGTGTCGTGATCTACAATGTCTCCCGTAGAACATTATGTTTTACACTCTCACTAATATGACACCTCACACGATCCATTTAAACCAAGGATGGCCCACCTCGACCCCAAAACGTCCACCCAAATGCCTTATTCTGCTACTGACCGACTGCGCATGTATCAATTGACACCGGAAGCCACGTCATCTTCGGATAGCACGTAACCGGAAGTGTTCTTTGACCTTTGATCCGGACGTGACCTCGCACCGGAAGTGACATTATCCATGACGTCATCAGATGTGACGTCATCAGCCTCACACAAATAGCGTCAATGCGACCAGATTGGTCCTTTCCCTACTACTAGTGTATTACCTATATGAGCTTGATGAGACATTCGATAATTCGGTAGTGTCTTACATGCCGGTTTCCTGTCCAGAACTGTCCCATTCAAGTTCAAACCAGTTTCGTTGGAGATATTTATGTAATTTCCTGTACAATGACCTGTAGTATTTATTATTAACGTTACTTTCAACCCCTTCTGGAGGAGGCATTTCAGAATGTCGTGTGATCGTTTATGCCCGTTTCCTCTGTAACAGCGGCATTAATATGTGAAACTGTAGATCTCGATTTAAAAAACAAAGAGAAAATAAATCCAACAGAACATTCCCTGGGACCCAGTAGGTAATTGCACTAATTTTCAGGGCGGGAATATAATTCTCAGGAAAAATACTTAGGCGGCATTATTCTGGGTCCAGTTTTCGATGTGGGTTCCAATTGGGCATAGTGGAAAATCAAGCCCAATTGAACATTCTCCTTGATGCAGTATATAAGCCTGCCATGTTTGGTGGCAAACAGAAAGTTAGCCCAATGGATATGACATTTCCCATGATCCAGCGTTACAATACTTGATGGGATTAATTACCCAAGTGAAATTATCCAGGGTCCAGTTTCCGACATGTGTCATATTTGGGCACACTGAATAATTAAATCCGTACAACGTTCTTCGGGGGTACAGTGAATAGTGTGAGCAAATTGATCCCAAATAAACTCCTTGTCAGTTCGGAACATTCTGCTAACAACCAACAGACAGGAACAGCCCATTTATTTATATTAACCCTGATAAGTAAAGGTTGTTGGAATTCCAAAATGGCCAACAGGTGGCACAGATTAGACCGAAACACAATTTAAGGTGAAATATTGTTCCAAGATAAGCCTACTCATGCATCAAATTATGGAAATAATCTTTTAGTAAAGGACATTATATAGACATAATAATGCGTAACTAAGACATAACCTCAATCAAATGGGATCACTAATGCCAAAACTCCAGTCAATGATAACACACTGCAAACTCGAATGGTCACTTCATGGCACAACGTTTCAATAGTGACATCATCAGATTCAGGAATGTTAGAACATATATCTGGAAGTACACAAAGATACCAAAATCTGCTTTCCCCTCTCTAAAAGTATATACGTGAAGGTCAAAATAATTCCAATCGTAACATTTTATCATTTTTTCTGACAAAATCAGGTATAAGCCGGGTCCTTCTGCGGCCATCTTGGAAAATAGCCGCCATCTTGGATTTCAGTTAGCTAACATTAATTTCTGGAAAAAGTGTCCTAATTAGACTACCCATGTCAAGTTTCGCGCTTGGATCATCATTTGAACCTTTGCACCCAAGAATCTATGTTATCCATATTATCAAGTGTTCCAATAGTGAAGAGAATGGTAAATCTAACATGACTTTTTTGGAGCTCGTTTCCATGGCAACGGCACCACATTTCAACAGTACTGCAAGTACATCTGAAAAGTGGAGACCATAGGCTTTACAATGATGTATGATCCAGGTGTGTGTAGGGTGGGTGCATTAAACTCGAAAAATAAGGCCCTTTTCTAGGATCTGCCGCTCGCCTATACGGGAAGTGGGAAGACGTGCCGACATACTGACAAAGCCACATGACTTCACAGTATAGTCTTCTGATTAACCTATTGTAAAGCACATACCAAGAATCTAAGGATTCGTGATATGTGTTGTATATCAAGTACGCTTTTATTGCACCTGTAAAACAAGAGCACAAGCCTATTGAAATTGGATACATTTGTACTATTAATATTTGGGATCTTGGTATCCATCGATCTCTCCTAATGAGAACAAATTTATTGCTATGTCCAAGATCAATGTGTACCATCCAGTGATCCATATTTCGGCTCTTGTTACACACCGATCATTCTGAATGAGTTCAAAACTAATGCTGTGTTCAAGATCAGTATGATTTATTAGTATTTGGGATATTGTTACGCATCGATCATTCTGAAGGAGTCCAAAACAATTCCTGCTGTGTCTACCATCTACGCGTACTATTTTATCTGGGACTTTGTTACATATCTATAATTCTGAGAGAATTCAAAATAATGATGTGTCCAAGATCAGTATGTTCTATCAGTATTTGGATCTTGTCACAAACCGATCATTCTGGATGAGTTCAAAACAATTCCTGTGACCAAAATCAATGTGTACTATTAATATTTCGGGATCTTGTTACAAGCCGATCATCCTGAATTAGTTTAAAACTATTGCTGTGTCCAAGATCAGTGTGTTCTACCAATATTTAGATTCTTGTTACACATTGATCATTCTGTTGAGTACGATACTATTGCTGTGACCAAGCTCTACGTGTACTATTTTTACTTGGGATTTTGTCACACACCGATCATTCTGAGAGTTTTCAAATCTAATGCTGTGTTCAAGATCAGTGTGTTCTATCAGTATTTGGGATCTTGTTACACACCGATCATTCTGAATGCAGTTTTTTAGATCTATGTGTACTATCAATATTTGTGATCTTGGTACCCATCGATTTTCCCAATGAGTATAAATCTATTGCTATGTTCATGATCAACGTGTATGATCAATATTTGTGATCTTGTTATACATTGATCATTCCGAACGAGCACAAACTTATTGCTATGTCCAAGATCAATATTCCGGATCTTGTTATACAGCGATCATTCTGAATGAACAATACCAGTGACCAACATCAATGTGTACTATAATATTTGGGAATCTTGTCACAAGACGGTCATTATGAAGGAGTCCAAAACTATTGATGTGTCCAAGATCATTGTGTTCTCTCAATATTTACTATAACGAGTACAAAACATTGCTGTGACCAAGATCAATGTGTACTATTTTTATTTGGGATTTTGTTACACACCGATCATTCTGAGAGAGTTCAAAGCCAATGTTGTGTCTAAGATCAATGTGTTCTGTTAGTATTTGGATGTTGTTACACATTTAACTTCCTGAAGAGCTAAAAAATATTGCTGTGACCAAGTACAGTTTGTTCTATTATTATTTGGGATCTTGCTACTAATGCACTGATCTTTCAGGATAAATACGGTTCAAATGACTCATTCGAGTAGCTCAACGTTCTGTTTCCCACACGAAGTACGCGCTTTGAATAAATCTTTATTAAAGCCTCCCAAAATAGCACATTTTTTTCTTTTTACGTTTAATGATCTGCATAATTTCGAGTAATTTACGATTTAAATTATCCAAGTTTTTATTCGGTGGCCGATAGATAATACCACAAGATAGATTGTTTCCATGAAAAGAGATTCATAATCACCATTGTCGTCGATATGTGAGAGATCGTCTCGCACAGTTCCGTGGAAATCATTATTCATGTATAAAACCAAACCCCCGCCTTTCCTTTCTTTTCTAGAAGGGGTAAATGGTTCATAACCCGGAATGTTGAAAAGTTGTTTGGTAGCTGGATTTAACCAGCTGTCCCCATCCCAATTACGGAAAAATTAAACTTAAGGTTATCAATATGACCGATTATTTCCGTAAAATGTTTTTTAAGACTCCCGGAGTTATAATGTATGAACTATGAACCTTTGTATATTTGAAATCATGAAAACAAATTATTTCTTCCCTAAAATAACAAAACCGACCAGGGTCAAATCTAACTCTGCAACTTTAATAGACAACATTTTCACAAATTTTCATGAAGGTAGTCTCCTATCTGGTATATTTATTTCTGATGTAACTGACGACTTTCCGGTATTCCATATTAGTAAGAATAAAGGCAACTCCGACTAGAAAGAATCTGCAATTAGCTACCGGAGAATATCTGCCGCACAAAAGGATACATTCATTGAAAAGATTAAACGTACTGACTGGAGTCAAATCGTCGATCCCGATTCTGATGATGTAGATGTTGCATTTGGAATTATTCTTAAACCAATTCAGCACAGTGTATGGCGAATGTTTTCCACTTGTCGATAAAGTCATCAATAACGCTAAATTAAAGAACCCCTGAATAAGCTACGGAATATTGAAATCTATTAGAGAGAAAAATAAATTATTTAGACTACATATCAGCAGTAAAAACGACTAAATCTCTCAACAATACCGACAATATGGAAATAAACTCAACCATACACTGCGCTTGGCTAAAAAGAAATATTACGAGGATAAGCTCAATCAATCCAATAACAATATAAAAGGTACCTGGAAGCTATTAAATGAACTTATGAACCAAGATAAGTCTAGTAAGTTGCCTTCGGTTTTCAATATTGATGGTCACCAGATTTCTGATCCGAAAGTAATTGCTGATAAATTTAATATGTATTTCACGAATATTGGAAAGGAGCTGGACAATAAACTACCACCCTCTCCAAGTTCTTTTGAAGATTGTCTTGGTACGTGTGTCGACAATGATTTTCAACTTTAACCAAGCATCGAAAATGAAATTATAAAAATGATTATGGCCTTCAAAAATAGTGCGCCTGGTACAGACGGGATACGCATATCTCTGGTTAAATTGGTCTCAAATTATATAGCGGCTCCTCTTTCTGATATAAAAAATCTATCATTTCGCATTGGTAATGTCCCTAATTCTCTGAAAATTGCAAAAGCCACACCTGTCTACGAGTCTGGTGATAGGTGTTTAATTGAAAATTAATCTAGAATGGCTGCATATCTCGATGTTAATCAGATATTGATAAATGAGCAATTTTGGGTTTCGAACAAATCACTCCACCAGTCTTGCTGTTTTATCCTTGCATGAAAAGTTAATGGCAGCTCAAGAAGCTAAACATTATAGTATTGCAGCATTTTTGGATCTGTCGAAAGCGTTCGATACTGTCAACCATGCTATCTTGTTACAAAAGTTGGATCACTATGGATTTCGAGGTAAAATTAATCACTGATTTCGTAGTTATTTATCTTACCGGTCGCACATTACCTGTTATAATAATACATTGTCTGTCTCCCTTAACGTGAGTTGTGGCGTACCTCAGGGATCTATATTTGGCCCAATTTTATTCCTTATCTATTTTACTGATCTAATCAAGGCATCCCCTTTAATGAAAACTATTCTCTTTGCTGACGATACCTGTGATCATTTATCTGGACCTGACCCGGTTGTTCTCTCAAACACTATGTCGGCTGAACTCCAAAAACTCAACAACTGGTTCTGTGCAATCGGCTGTATTTAAACACAAATAAAACAAAGTTTATGATCATAAAATCTATGAGGAAATGTACTCAATTGCACAATATTGAACTAAGTATATCTGGAATCAATCTTGAAAAGTGGAACATTTCAAATTCTTAGGTGTCTATATAAACGATAAATTAAACTGGACTACACACATTATTGAGCTATCGAAGAAAATCTCTAGAAATATTGGAGTTAAAGAACATTTGAACAAAAAGATTTTATTTATTCTCTGGTATTCACTCATTTATCCACACATCTCCTTTTGTAAATTGATATGGGGTAATACTTATCCGTCACATTTGAAACCACGCATTACTCTGCAAAACGCAAAAGTGTTTCCATCACACAGGTATCGTATCCGTCTCCGTTCGCTCAATCTTCAAGCGTATTACGGAAGTTCATTTATATCCTACTAGAAATGCCAACCTTAACTTATATGGACCATTTCATACTACGGACTTCTATTATTCACTGAAAATAAAAGGTCCCCGTATATGGAACGGCCTGCCCTCTATGTTAAAGACACTGTGTCAATGTCACTGTTCAAGTCAAAGATGAACAATTATTTACTAAAATCTGATGGTGTTCTTTGAATATGATATTGTTTATATATTCAGAGGAATGCATGTGGAAACATATGTAAATACGTAAAAGTTTCATGTTCGCCATTATTAGCTGTTTTTTTTATTTTTCTGTTAAGGGATAAAACAGGCCCCATCGGGTTCTAATTCCGCCAAAAATTAGTTTATTAGTTACGTCTGTTCTATAAAATGTTATATCTGTTTCATATTTTGTTATTACAAACCTGTATATTTTGCTTAGTTGGTGAATAAAAATGAAATGAAATGGAATGAAACATTTCGAGGTGTTTTGTGGTTTCCATGGCAACAAAAATATCCATGTAAAGATTTTAACGCTGTCCAAGCTGAACTTTTCCACCTAGACTTCAAATTTGCTTTACAGCATTAATGTGTGGCAAAGCACAAGCCTGTTGAAATTGGAAACATTTCGATGTTTTTCATGGTTTCCATGGCAACAAGACGGAAAATATCCATGTAACGACGTTAGGGTGCAGTCTACAAAAGGGCCATGGCATCTGAAATTAAACAGTAGGCAGGTTCATTTTATGCTAAACAGCAACCGTGTTATTAGAGAACCCCCATAGAACTATATATTTTCTGAAAGAGTAGGCTCTTGACATAAAGCCGAGACAGATGTAAGCCTTGCTGACGAAAATCAGGGTCCCCATAACCCATACTGAACTTGCTTCAAACTTCAGGAAAATCCTCTAAAATTGGCCCAAAATGGGTAATATTCCCCCTCCACCGAAGAAAAAAACTTGACAATCGATTGTCCTGAAACTCACCGACAGTGTGCCCAGTCCAAGGACCAACAAAAATTGGCAAAGAAAATAGGGTGTCGACCAGGCGGTTTTCAAGCTCAATTTTACACCGTAAAGTATGCCATGTGCTCGTAAGCTGAAAATGGCCCCAATTCACAGCCACACTTTCACACTTCCATCTGCATAGTGAGGCATGGGCCAATCCTACTGGCAAAATACCATGTACTGATTTGAAGCAAATCAACCAGTCAACTGAATGATATCACAAATATCAATAAACAAAAAGCCAGCAAAAATTCTCATGGGATCAAACCTGGTGGAATTTTAATTTCAAAGAATTTGAGGGGGACCAAAAATCCGCAACTGTGGACTGAGCCCTTTAAGTGAAGGGTACTTTTTGTGGATTTTTTTTTATCTACTCCTTTCAATCTATGGGTCTGTGCAAGTATAATGATATATGACACTCAATGGTTGAAAGTCATATTAAGATAAAACAGAGCCACACCTTTCCCCCTACCCCATTCATATTTTGACAGTTTTTGTGACGTCATTTTTTCCAGGCTAGACCACTATGTCAAATGACTTTAAATTCTTCTGGTAAAAAAATATCTCAATAATGCAGAAGAATCAGTCTGGTGAGCATGAACAGGTTTCAAGGAACACATAAATTTGTGGGGAAGGGGGTAAAATATGAATAACAAGCTAGAAAACTCCCTATTTTCATCATATTTGCAGTCAATAATAACAAAGGAAGACTATTGACCTTTCAAATTGGAGCCAAAATCTCCGAATAACCTATACCTATCAGTGCTATATTATGTGATTGCATCATATACAATAAAAAAAACACAATTAGTATTGAGTTGTTTCACTTTCAAGACATGATAAAACTGTAGCTAGACTCTGTGCCTGCTTTCTGACTAGTCAAGGGGAGATAACTCTCTGTAACCACAAGCAAGCCAAACCCTAGACCTGTACACAGCAGCAATCACAGACACAGGTGAGACTCCCACCAAATTAAGGCCTAGAATAGAAACAGAAAACCTTAATGAAGATATTTTGTTTGCAGATGGTACAGAAATTGACACGCAAGATGAAAATGTTATTGTAAATTTTGCGATGTTAAAGCATTTGTTAACAACTTTTGTACCCCATATGGCTTCTTCGTGCACCCATCCCAACCCAGACATATTGATTAGTAAATGATGGGGTCTGTGTATAACGGCTGCATGTATATGCCAGAGCTGTGATTTTAGATCTGATAACATAGAGTTATTTAGCAGAGTTACAGCACAGGAGAACAACAAGGGTCCATTAGCAGGCAGTCTTAATGAGCGTGTTGTTCTACCAATAATGAAAACAAAAGCTGGGTTGCAGACATCAGTTTTTTTCTTGCATCCTTGAACATTAAACCACCCGCAAGGTCACTTTTATACTGCAAACTGAACAAAACATGTTAAACTATGACACAACTGAACAAAGCTTCACTGCACAAAAATCAGCAGTTTGTTTCTGATGTGAACAAGCTCATGCAAAAAGAAAACACGGTGGCTGTGGAAGTCGATACATCATACAATAATCGGTTACAAACCGGTTATGAATCAGGCACACAGTCATTCACACCTATGATTGAAAAGAACACAAAAAAGAGGCTGGTCATAGGCATGTACACAGCAAACAAACTATGCCCCAAAAAGAAAGCCTGTGAACATAGCACATGCAACCAAACATATGCAACAGAAGACTCTATATCTTCAAGTGAAAGCAAAGCAACCAGACAAATAATACAAGATTTACATACTGAGAGTACACTGACAGTGGACTCGGTAACATGTGATGCGAGTGCCCAACTTGGGAGCACACTTAAAAAGATTTCCGCTGTATCAGGAAAGAGAATAAAACAGTACACCTGTTTTGTTCACAAAATGCGAACAATGCAGAAAAAGATCAAGAATCTAAAATTAGATGGTCCACTACCTGGCCATGACAGAAAACTTTACATGCAAAAGTTGTCATCTTGCATTAGACGGAGGGTTCGCTCAGAAATAGTAAGAGCAAGACAATCAAACAAGTCAGATTCTGTCTTCTTAGACAGAGCAACAGCTGCAATAGGGAATATTGTTCCTTGTTTGTGGAACAAGCATACCAAATGTCGCAAGGTTTCCACAGTTTGCCAAGCTCATCTGAAATCTTACAGCACTGAATTTCTACCATTTGGAAAACAATTGGGCATGTGCACTGACGCCGACTTCAACAAAGTGCAATCAGTTCTAGCAAAGTATTTCTCTAAAGGCAATTTGGAGAAAATTGTGCAATTGTTTACCACCAATCAGTGTGAGAGTTTGCACCACAGAGTATTCACATATGCTTCCAAAGGCAACATATGGAGCAGAAATTTTGCAAGCCTCTGCCATTCAGCTGTACATTCGAATACATTTAGAAGCGGTTCATCAGCTATGATCTTGGCAAAGAAAGTGGGTATCCCTTGCAAAAAGTATGACCCATTTGTTCGGTTTATGTCAGACTTGGACAAGAAAGCAAAATATCACACACTGCGGAAACAGTCTTTCGAGTACCGAACACAGCAGTATTTGTCGAGGAAAAGGAAAATGAACAGAAAATTATTGCAAAAATCTGCCTATACAGCGCCAAACCAAAACATGCCTTCAACAAGTACAGCTGACCATGCATACGCAATAAATCCAAATTTGCACTGATAACTGAACTGAAGTGACATATTTACCTAAAGGATGCACCGGTCATAGCCAAAGTGACCTTGGCACTCACCATGTCTCACACAATATTTACGAGAGTTATTCACAGAGCCAGGCTCTAAAGACAAATGTGCTACACGTATGCAGCCTTTATGGTGGCATAAATGTGACACATGAAGATATGGTGGTAGGGGGTGACTATGTTCAATAAAATAAGAGAGTCGGTGGGCCAAGACCCTAAATCGTTTGTGGCGAAAGGTGATACGGGGAACACCGTACTCTTTTCTCAATTCTCCGGTCCAACGATGGCATCCACTAGATGCATCAGAAAAACGAGATAATTTTACACGCAAATCAGATATTTCCTTATCGCTAAGAGTGGTTGAAAATATGAACGACATAGTTCAGGTAACCAAGGCCACTGAGACAACTGTAGTTTAAATAAATAGTATAAAATCCGAAAATTCAATATTAGATTATTTATTTGGCAGACGAGTGAAATTCAAATAAAAATACAGGAACTCATACCTTAACATACTGGGACAATTACAAGAACAAGCCCCACTACCCTCCCTCCCCCCTTCCTCACAAAAAAAAAGGTATTTGGCAATCAACACACTGCAACAGATATTTCCCTGTCATGCTAAGAGTTATCTCCCCCTTTCTAGCCCAAGCCCCTGTGCTGGTTTAATAATGTCAGCCCAGTGTTGGGTGTGAACATAAAAGTAGAAAATATTGGTGTTGAAGCAAAATTTTGAATCGGAGATATGCAAATTTAATTTTATGAGAAAATGCATTTTCTATCATATAGGGTGCAGTCTACAGAAGGGCCGTGGCATCTGAAATTAAACAGTAGGCAGGTTCATTTTATGCTAAACAGCAACCGTGTTATTAGAGAACCCCCATAGAACTATATATTTTCTGAAAGAGTAGGCTCTTGACATAAAGCCGAGACAGATGTAAGCCTTGCTGACGAAAATCAGGGTCCCCATAACCCATACTGAACTTGCTTCAAACTTCAGGAAAATCCTCTAAAATTGGCCCAAAATGGGTAATATTCCCCCTCCATCAAAGAAAAAACTTGACAATCGATTGTCCTGAAACTCACCGACAGTGTGCCCAGTCTAAGGACCAACAAAAATTGGCAAAGAAAATAGGGTGTCGACCAGGCGGTTTTCAAGCTCAATTTTACACCGTAAAGTATGCCATGTGCTCGTAAGCTGAAAATGGCCTCAATTCACATCCACACTTTCACACTTCCATCTGCATAGTGAGGCATGGGCCAATCCTACTGGCAAAATACCATGTACTGATTTGAAGCAAATCAACCAGTCAACTGAATGATATCACAAATATCAATAAACAAAAAGCCAACAAAAATTCTCATGGGATCAAACCTGGTGGAATTTTAATTTCAAAGAATTTGAGGGGGACCAAAAATCCGCAACTGTGGACTAAGCCCTTAATGCTCTCAAAGCTGAACCGTTCCATCCAGACTTCAGATTTGGTATACAGCATTGAGACAAGACAACATAGTAAATATATGGATGATACTGTATTACCAACTGTAGTAAATAAATATCGTTGCCAGCGTTTGTAAATGTGCATCATTTGCTATATATTTCACTTATACGCTCCATACATTTGCTATTATATGAACTATATGTGGACATTAGATATTGCAGCTTGGACAGGCCCTTGCATAGATATATGCAAATAATTATATTATATGCAATTATATATTCCACACTGGGACATCAGGTGTAAATTAAACCGATTAATTTGCCGACTTTTAATATTCGGCACGTGAGTTGATAAATATTTCGGTTATATTTCACACTGTGAGCTATAATCTTCGCAGGAAATTAAATGTAACAATAATATTCACCATATATTCTCTACTGCATGGAACGATGGCGCATATCATTAACATATGAGCAAATATATACTACATAAACAAATTTAATCAAACAAATGAATTTTATTAACTAAACATTCACCAAACAGCAAAATTATACTCACAGTTGAATAGCATTTGATAGTGTGATACAGACAAATGAAGGTTATGGAAATATAATCGCTTTATTCACAACATTGCGACACCCATGTGAATTATTATTGCATGCTGCAGTAAAATCAAAAGATATTGCTGAAAATATGTATAATTTAATCTTATCAGTTGCCTCACATATCTGGAGCACATTTCGAAAGCATTTGATGACACCGGGATTGGGCCCCTATTGTGAACGTTACCAAGATGGGCATGTCGATACTATACGTTAAAATATAATTTTATCGAATTGCTAATAAATGCTTATAGTTGTCCAGTCATGGTCCTGGTATGAATAGTTTAGGTACATGTAGCACTTCCCTTATCGAAACGGAATATAAAATTTGGAATAATTGAACACAAACAATTATCATATCCCCACAGATTGTGAAAGACTTTCTAGACAATATATGCATGACCGAAGTTCATTAACTTTGTATATACGGCTTTTTCTCGTATATTTTAACACACTGGCACGACAATCTGTATTTACATCTTTAATAATGATATATAGAAGAGTGATCCATTGTTTACAAGTCTGAGGTGTTCATCATTTATGTAAGTCTAATACAAGTACATTAATTCCTTCCTGAAAATATAAAAAATCGATTATGAAAATTTTCGACATATCATTCCCGGAAATCATAAAAAAAACATTTTTGGGGAAAAGAATGAGCCGGAATGAGCCGGGCAAATCGATCCGATACAAGACAGCTTACGTAGAGTTTAACTCAGTTTGATCTGCCAGACAGTTTATATCTGGCAAGGTTTGTTAATTATTTAGTTCGATGGATTCAAAGATCATTCGTGATTATTCAATGATTGGTGTCTAATCGTTTTGTCACAGACTGGTATATTGTTAGCCTGTTAGTCTGCCTACAGGTTAGACTTGAGCAAGCATGTGTAGGCGGCTTAATATATTATGCAACTTCTAGCCTTCTCTTCTCAAGATACAATTGTGGCTGAATCTGTATTTAGTCACTGAACTTGTAGTGATTAGTGGTGAAATGACTGATCTGGAGTAGATAATGTTTCTGTTTCCGTCAACTTTTGTATAACACCGAAACAAATCCCACCTATTTGCCATCAATTTAAGATTCCATCAGTTACACAACAGAAACATAGCATTCTAACTAGGACTCTCACTGATTGTTGCTTTGTTTTTTATTTATTCAATATATTTAATTATTCAATAAAAAACCAACGGATCAAAGTTATTAAAACGCTATACACGGGGTGCATGAGGTGGATATTTAAGATATATATTGTGCGTATAATTTAACAAGCGTGATTGCATCATTTAAGAAGCATTGTGGAACATAGGTAAATAAAAACATATACAACAATCGTAAAACAATATATGAGTTTACATGAATGAGAGTTTCAATGAATAAAATTAGGTGTATGTATTGTAAAAGTAACTATTGATACACCGTTTAAAAGTCTGCTTGGAGGTGAAGAGATCAACGTCCACCGGGTTACAAACATGATTATATTATCTTAAAACACGAGGAACAAACGAGTGTTTTCTAAGATCGATTCTAGAAGAGGGTATATAAAATGGCCGAAAGTTATGAAATCTCCTTGAGGGAGCGTAAAATAGAATCGGACAGTTAAAACATGCAGTAACAATATTATTGTTATTGCCTTGTGACACGCACAAGCGATATGTCACGGTCACGGCATGTCAGTTCGAAATGATAATTCGTCCTAAGGCGAGACTAGAGAAACAGCTTCAGTGAACACTATCAGAAGAGAAAAAATGACAAATTCATTGTATATGCAGACTTTACTACTTAATTTTTTTTTCTCGCAGTCGTTTTAATATCACCATTTTAGTTAATTGTGAAACCTCATCGACAGTAGTATGTAAACCGCATTTAAATTCTTTGGCGCTTCACTGCACATGCGCGGGTGAAAAACCGGAAGTGCGCAGGTCACTGGTGGACAGCTCACTTTGACGTCACTTCCGGTGTCACTCGATCGAGCGTGACATTTGATCCCGGGGTCAAGGGACATTAGACGTGCAGAATGCATGTACTGACCTTCAAAATCCGGGTTTCGGGTGTTCCATCCGGGTTTTTACCATCCGGAAGACTGGATTGCGTCATCCCTCAGTCTGCCATCCAGGTACTCGACAATATACAGATTTTCCCCTCTGGGTGTTCCATCCGGGTTTCCCACTGGGTTTTCCCATCCGGGGGACTGGATTGCGTCGTCCCTCAATCTTACATCCGGCTATTCTTCAACATCCGGCTTTTCACCGTCGGGTGTTCCATCCGGGTTTCCCTCGCCGGCCCGGCCGCACGCATACGCGGGTGAAAACGGAAGTGCGTGGGTCTTCCCCGGTCCGGTCGTCCGGTCGGTTATGGTCGCCGGAAGTGCACAGGTCACGTGGCTTGGTGGCGCCCCCTGGTGGTGTGGGTCTGCGCAAGTGTGTGACGTCACTTCCTGTTTCTATCGATCGAGCGTGACCTTTGACCCCGGGGTCAAGCTCTTAGAGCTTAGATGTAGATGATTTGTACTGACCTTCAACATCGGGGTACTTTTCAACATCCGGGTTTCCCACCGGGTTTCATGGATGTACTGTGATGGAGGGGATAATAAAAGGATTGACCTGTAATCTTTGATGTTGTTGTTGTTGTTGCTCTCTTTTTGAACTAACCAATCAGAATAGTACTTATTACGCACTACACCCGTAGAGCGACGTATAGGCGCGCATGTGTGACATGGTCTATAAAACACGGCCCTCTGGACCCTACACCCCCATTCCTACTGTTGCAGAGTCATGATGGAGACCCATCCCTATGCGACTCGCATTTTACAGCATGCCACCGTGGTTAATTCACTCACGGGTTACTGGATATGTCCTGGATAAAATTAACACCCGTTATCCGCCGTCGGAGGGACGACGACGTCATAGATTACCCGGATATGCTCAGTCAGCTCAGTGACAATTGCATCCATACAACGGAGGCCGGTACGGCATCGTAATCCAAATGAAAGCACACATAAAGGAACTGTGACCCCAGTGCCAGATCATATGGGGTGTACGTTTCATGTTTCAATCCCATGATGCACCATGTTGAAGTCTAATAATTAGAGCCGATTTTTTCCATAACTTATCCTAAACTATGCGACGTGAAACGCCCCGCTCACCGCTGACCCGGAATACAGCCTCCACCGCGGTGGAGGACAATTTCACCACATATCCTGACGAACCGCTCATAGAAGTATTACCCATACAGGAAGATGTGCATACAATCTGCCAACATCATTGGCCTATCATCCGGCACGGTTTTCACCGCCATCGCCCTCTATTGGACTTGTACAATTTCCGGTTAGAGGATAACATCCAGCTACCCCGCCAAGCCTATACCATTTTATAGGACCAAGCTACAGCTTTCAAATTAAATCTCACCTTTGGGTATTTATTGTGGCATAAAGAGACGGACCAGCTCCGGTGCTTTTACCCCAGTCACAATACCCTCGTGTACGAGCAACCATTACGGATCGGGCGTCCCTGGACACGGCACTGACCCACCTAGAGACATTGGATAGCTTGGACCAGGCAACGCCCCAAGACCAAATGACAGGTGAAGATGACGACCAATGTTACGTTTTACGTGGCTAAAATGACCGACCACCCAATCATGCGATCTCACGTCATAACCTTTTCCTCCCTATAAATACGAGAGACAGTCAAATCTTGTACCATTCACGTACTGACCATGACGGAGCATATAATACGGGCGTTTCTCAGCTTGACCCCGAGATCTTCCTGCACGTCTATGCGGATAAGGTCGATCTCATGGAGGAGGGAGGCATCTGTGATGCAGACCCTACACAACCGCGCCGGGCTAACATTCGTCTATCCCGGGAGAGCTGGACCAAATTCAAAAGGGTTTTGTCTGGTGAACTGGACGGCGACCTCATCCACTTGTATCACGATGTGTACGTCCGACGTGGCCCCTTCTTTGCTCAATTGGCTCGGCTAGATGGAAGTACAGTGCATAACCCTTCACCCTGTTCTATCGTCTGTATTGGAAGATGCCGTGGCAGATGTGGATCTAGTGCTTACGGGGATAGAACGGTCATCAGACGAGTTGGACTGGCCATTTGCTATGGACGATGTGCTGGCAGAAGTCAAAGAAAAATACGAAGCTGCGCATCTGAAAACCCCTCGGCTCTGGGCGCCAGCCATTCCTAATGTATTCAATTTGAAGCAAGACTTTCAGGAACACCAAGCAGTCAAGTGACAAATATACAGATTATGAAAATTTTTGCCATTAGAAATGGCCTCGAACGTTTCTGTCCAATCAGAGAAACCGGTATTCATTACATAAGTCTGTTGATGCATCGATGATGTATACCAAATTTTACATCGAGCATTTGAAAATTAACAGAGATAGAGATCATTAACGATTTCGCATAAATTAAAAATGGCCGCCCATTCTTCCCGCCACTCAGAGAAACTGATGTGGTTATTCATTGCAAGTCTCTTGATACATGGATGCTGTATACCAAGTTTCATATAGAACACTGAAATGGTATCAAAGATATCCATCATTAAAGATTTTGCATAAATTAAAGATGGCCACCAAGGTTTCCGCCCAATCAGAAAAACCAGAACTGTCTATTGATACATCGATGATGTATACCAAATGTTACAAAGAGCACTTGAACGGTATCAGATATAGATCATTAATGATTTCGCATAAATTAAAGATGGCCGCCCATCCTTCCCGCCACTCAGAGGAACTGATGTGGTTAGTCATTGCAAGTGTCTTGATACGTCGATACTGTATACCAAGTTTCAAATAGAACACTGAAATAGTATAAAAGATATACATCATTAAAGATTTTGCATAAATTAAAGATGGGCACCAAGGTTTCCGCCCAATCAGAAACACCAGAACTGTTATTTATCGTAAGTCTATTGATGCATCGATGATATACACCAAATTTTACACCGAGCACTCGAACGGTATCAGAGATAGAGATCATTAATGATTTGCATAAATTAAAGATGGCCGCTCATCCTTCCCGCCACTCAGAAGAACTGATGTGGTTATACATTGTAGGTCTCTTGATACATCGATGCTGTATACCAAGTTTCGTATAGAACACTTGAATGGTATCAAAGATATATATCATTAAAGATTTTGCATAAATTAAAGATGGCCGCCAAGGTTTTCACCGAATCAGGGAAACTGGTTTGGTCATTCTTTTGAAGTTTCTTGATGCAGCGATGATCTATACCAAGTTTCACACTGAACAGAGAAATATGGTAGCTAAGATACACAAGATTAATGATTTCACAAAAATTAAATATGGCCGCCAAAGTTTCCAACCAATCAGGTCCAGATTCAATAGGGTTCTGGGCCATGAGCATATGAATGTGCAGTGCAAGTTTAGTGTGCCTAGCGTAAGTCGTTCTAAAGATATCTTGGTAACAAGAAAGTTGTGATGGTTTCGCATAAATTAAAGATGGCCGCCAAAGTTTCCAGCCAATCAGGTCCAGATTCAATAGGATTCTGGGTCTCGAGCATACGGATGTGCACTGCAAGTTTAGTGTGCCTAGGGTAAGTCGTTCTAAAGATATCTTGGTAACGAGAAAGGTGTGACGGACAGACGGACGGACGGACAGACGGACGGACGTACATGACGACGACAATACCCTTCGGCCAAATTTTGGCCGAGGGGTAAAAAGCAGAAAGAAAGTCCGACCCCGACCCAAGATATACCCGTTATAAATAAATGATAGAGCCAGGGTCCATCATCTTTTGTCACCATGAATAGCTGGGAGAAGGTGTTGGATAACTTATACTACAGTCCGGACAGTCCGGACAGTCCGGCTGCGTATAGTGCATTGTCGGCTCTCCATCGAGCAGCCAAACCCCAGGGGATACAACGCGCCCAAGTCCGAGATTGGTTAAAAAAATACCTTACATCGAGCTGCCCGTCCCCATTTCCACGGAAACGGGTCATCGTGGGTGGTATAGATGCCCAGTGGCAAGCGGATTTGGTCGATATGAGCGCCTTTTCAAAACACAACGATGGGAATCGGTATATCTTGACGTGCATCGATATCCTGTCAAAGTATGCGTGGGTGGTACCCATCCGGACGAAAACGGGGGCGAATCTCATAGCGGCGTTCAAGAGCATCTTCAAGACCGGGTGCAAACCCTGTTATTTGCAAACCGACGAAGGCACAGTTTCTGAAAGCCCCAGAAGGTCTTCTTCTTTCACACCTACAACGAGACCAAGGCTTCCGTTGTGGAAAGGTTCAACAGGACAATCGAAGGCCGCATGTATAAATATTTCACCTATAAGAATACAAGGCGGTACATCGATGTCCTCCCGAAACTTGACAATGGTTACAATCGAGCCTATCACCGGAGTATACAGAGAGCCCCTATTACTGTGACCAAACGCATTAAAGTCCAAGTCCGGCGTATCTTGTACCCCATGCAACCCTAACCACGACCGAAGGAGGTGTTCAAGGTCGAGGACCCTGTACGGATCAGTCAAGGGCAAGTTCGAAAAGACTTACCTTCCCAACTGGAGCGATGAGCACTTCGTCATTAAATGCCACTTATCCCGACAGCAGCGAGTCTATGAACTGGAAGATCTTCAAGGGGAACCGTTGCTAGGGACGTTTTACGAGCAAGAGTTACAGCCCGTGGTGAAAACAAAGCAAGACTACTACACCATGGAACGCATCATGAAAACCGAGCAACGTCGAGGCAAGACGATGCACTCCGTGAAATGGCAAAGCTGGCCCAGTTCCTTCAATTCCTGCGTCACGGCCAACCAGGTGAAACGACGATAAAGCCAGACACCACCGCCATCATCCTTCATTCCACGTTCGACCATGAACACGGTGCTATGGACAAACAGCAGCTGCCTCTGAACACAGCGTATCCCAAAACGCGCAAAGCGCAAGTAGGCTTTGTGGTGACATTGCTAACCCTGCTGGACATTTTATATGGGGGTGTGTTTTACGATGTAGCCTATCTCAGCACTCTACTCATCCCACCTTGGACACCAGACGTGAGTGCAGGTCAGACGGATGTACAGACATTCTCTGCACAAGTCAACCCCGTGATCGAAATCACGCCAGTCATCATCACCACCACCACACCGAGTATACAGTTTAGGTCAACAGCTACACGAAGTATTGCAGTGCCCACTACGTCTGAAAACCCACCGAGTGAACGCCCATCGACAACGGCGACGGACGTTGTTGTACCCACCACCCCACTTTACTCGTACCAAATTTACAAGAGCGGGTTACCACGAGAGCGGATACACCTCCAACCATGGATCCCCGGCGGCAACATCCCTTCACTTGCGTCATCGCAGCACCGACGGGTTCCGGCAAAAAACACTTCGTCCAGAAACTCCTCCACTACGTCCACAACATGATCACGTTTGGTGTTACGGATAATGGCAGGCGGCGTATGCAGCCATGCCCCACATCACGTTCCTGGAAGGGCTACCCAACCTGGTCGATTTGGAACCGGACACCATGGTGACTCTTTATAATATAATTGTACAGACGGATGCGCGGGTCACCCAACTCTTTACCAAAGGCAGCCATCATCGACGTCTCAGCATCATCTACATTGTGCACAATCTGTTCAGTAAAAACAAAGATGTTCGGAACATCAGCTTAAATGCCCACTACCTGGTGGTCTTCAAAAACCCGAGAGATACCCCTCAACTGCTGCACCGCGCGCAGTTTGCGTTGGAAGCCTTTAAAGATGCGACAATCCCTCAGCATCGGTATAGCAAACCACCCCGACCACCTTCGACTACGGACCGGTATCTTTCCCGGAGAGACCCACTACGGGTACATGGAAAAATGTAAACACACCCACAGTGGCTCCCTCAGCTGGTTGACTTTGTCTCTGAAGTGAAAGAATATTCAGGAGATAGCCCACAAAGGATAAAAAGGGCAGGGTTGTGGGTTCTAGCATTAGATATACATGATGTCTGCGCGAGTACGGAAGCACGCTCCATGTATTGAAGACGGCCTCACCCGAATTAGTCCGAACCACTGTACGCGGTGCGGACCCTGACCTGTACGCGGTGCGGACCCTGACCTTGTACGCTGTATGTGCGATATCGGGTACAACCTGTTAAAAGGCAACGTACCACTGATTCCGGCTCAGAAGACCAACTTATTCAAGCATAAGACAGGTCTCTGAACCCTAGTCCAGAAAGGTCTCTCAAGCTAAGAAGAAAAAGGTATTACAGAAAGGCGGCTTTCTCGGGGCCATTTTAGCATCGTTGGCCTCTTCCGTGTTGGGACCCATATTGGGCGAACTGTTACGCGGACAATGAACCACACGAAAAAAATGGTCCTCGTTGAACCACGGCTCCTTCACAGCCTCCAATCGCCATATCCGATCCCACATACGGTGGAGACGATAAACACCCTCGATGAAGAGATGCGTCAGATCTTACATAGACCCGGGTTATGCGACAGTGAGAAAGTACAACAGTACAATGAGACACTTCAACGGTACATCACGTTCATGGAACAATACAAAACCCTCTCTATCCCAGCACCACCACCACCACCACCACGCGAGACACCGCCGACCTCAGCACCGCTCCAACAGCCGCCATTACCAGGTGTACCACCGACAGCCCCACAGTGGGTCGAAGACGAAGTCTTAAAGAGTGTACCTGCATCGTTCAAGAGACAAGCTGGCCTGGTATTACAACGGGTGAAAGACAATCCTAACATGACTTGGAATGATAAAGGCGAACTACTGGTACAGAACCAGGTGATACCCGGAACCCACATGACCGATTTAGTGAATGACAATGCTTCAACGCAGGTCGCACACGGATCTTCAAGGATGGGAGGTGTTTGCTCAAGGCGTGAAAGACATGCATGTACCACAGGAATTGGTGGGGAACCCCCAGCGTTGGGCCTGGATGCAGCGCGACCAGCAATCGGCGATACGTGCACAACGACAGACGGAACTCCCACAGACTTGGGAAACCGAGTGGGAAACGAAGTCACCACCCAAAACACCACAACTGCGGGTACCTTCTTTTCACTCCTTTACAACACCACCCCTGAAACTACGTCCATCACGATCTATGACGCGTAGCAATTCATCGCGACGATCACGACACCGGATACCACCGCCCAAAGTCTGGGACAACTATTAACACCGGGAGCGGAAGCAGGAAAGCTAAGTCGCCATGTTTTACCTCACCCTACCCAGTATCAGCTCGTCTGCGGTGTTTCCAAGCAACACCTTGGCCCCTTATGTCACGCAGTTGCCACATCACTTACATTTTCCCGGACGTTGGGAGTATGGTCCAGTGGATATCCAGTACCCATATACGTGGTACAATGTGCAACATGATACGGTGAAAGCCATGATCTTCAATGGGGATGGCTCCAGAATCGCCGACCAAGCAACGGAGGGGCCGTCGAATCTCTGGCTGCACTCTACGTTTCAACAGGTTGATATTTTTCTCAGCAATAAACTCATCAGTGACTCGACCAACATCGAGACGCTGTTGTCGTATGGACGAGAGGCTAAAAAATCTCAGCTGACAACCCCTTTATTCTACCGGGACTCACCCGAGCAAATGGGCACTGCGAACGGCAGCTGGGTCGATCTCATCGGTCGACTGCACGCAGACCTCTTCATGTAAGACCGGTACCTGTTGAACAAGATCCCCATCAAAATTCGACTGATACGGACGCCTCCGACCTTCGCCTTGATGGCCACTAACGTAGAGGGGCATGTAGCTGAATATAAGATTGTCATGTATGTCCGAAAAGTGAAACCGAATCCAGCCGTTCAATTGGGACACCTCGAAGCCTTGGAAACAAAACCGGTCCAGTACCCTATCCGACGTGTGCAAACCAAAGTGTTCTCTGTGCCTGTCGGAAATATGAGGGCCAGCAAAGAAAACCTGTTCCTGAGAGAACTGCTCAAGCGGTCGATCCTGGCCTGTCTGGAGAATACCAGTTTCAGCGGAGTCTACCCAGAGAACCCGTTTGACTTTAAACATTTCGGCATCAATTTTTGTGGCCCTGCATGTGGACGGACAACCGGTCCCAGCCACGACCTTAACAGCAAACTTTGGGCGCGGGAATTTCATTCGAGCCTATCAGAGCTTGTTTACAGCGACCGGTTAAATCAACCAGGACGAAGGAAATATGATCAGTCGGGAGGACTACTCGAGCGGATACACGTAGTTCTGTTCGATCTAACCCGCACGTTAGAGAACGACCATCAGCTGACCCTCGCCAAACAAGGCAACTTACGGTTGGAAATCCACTTTGCACGAGCCCTCCGGAGCACCGCCAATGTGATCTGCTACGCCGAGTTTGACAACATCATTCAAGAGGACAAAGCGCGCAACGTCCTGTGTGACTTTGCCACTTAACATGGATAGAGACTAGATAACCACCGTGCTGGAGAATGACCCAGGGACACGTGTGGTTTTTCAAGGGGTGTTCGTCCGAGATGTGTTCCCATTAGACCGTTTGTATCCTGCCGCCTACGTCTTCAATACGGACCCGATGGATCAGCCTGGTCAACATTGTGGCCGTGTACCTGACAGAACAGCAGGGCGAATACTTTGACCCGTACGGCCTGCCACCCTTCCATCCCGATTTAACAGACTTCATGGACGAAGGCACAGAGACCTGGTGTTGGAACAGTCAAGCGTTGCAATGCCTGGTCAGCTGCGTATGCGGACAATACTGTTTGTTTTACCTCTACCATCGATGTCGGGGAAGAACACTACCCACCAGCGTACAGCTGTTTTGATGAGTACCCCAAGGCCGCGGACCGAGATGTACTCGTGTATGACCGGGCCGCACATCGCTTCAATGTACAAGCCTCGTTCTGGGTTTAAGTTCTAGTTATTTCAATGTACAAGTCCCTGTTCTGGGCTTCAGATTTCACGTGGCTGTTCTCACGTTGTTGTTGTTTTTATTGTTGAATAAAAAAACAATATGAGATCTCACCCAAAACCCTGCCGTGTGTGTTTCTTTACAATAGGTTACGAGCTTTAGTGGCCATTAATGCCCAGTGCTTGAACAGACATGTGGGATTCTAATTTTAACCAAACTGGTATAGGCCAGTCAATCAATGGGCTGAGAAAGTAGCCAATCAGTGGCCTAGGATTGGCCAATCAGTGTATCCTCTCAATGTCCAGAAAACAAACAAATGATAGTTTCCAAACCATCAAACTCTGTATTCACTTTTGGTTTTCGCTTAATTTTATGAAATATGGATCAGTCAGATCCCACTGGTGTCTGCCACTGTACATGGTTTCGATGGTATTATGGACATTCATTGTTATTTGTTTAGATCAATATTAATTAATACCCAATATTTAAAAAAATTGAAAGAAATTATAAATTTACCAACTGTGTGCAATCAAGGATGCGTTTAAACAGTATACAAACATGTCAAAATGCTATTAGTTATATTTGTAATCGAAACATAATTCAGGTACATGTGTGTAGTTCTACACTGTTTTCGCTACAAAATTGTTGCTATCCGCGCTGTAGGCCACGTGGGGTGAGCATGCCCCCCCCCTCCCGTTTCCCTCCCCCGTCCGCTCGAAGTCAGAAAAATTGTCGAACTTCAAACATCTATATCTCGATAAGCAGAAGATCTTATATGCTGATCCTTTATACTTAAATCGTACAATATATGTACTTTCTATTGTTTGTTGCATTCGTCATGAAATCATTCACAAATAGGTTATTCGAACCTTTTTTGGGGGGAAATAAAACGCAGTTGATAACTGTTTTGGCTGCGATGGTATACACGAAAAGCCAATAAAAAATTATTTTCTCCGTAAATATGAAATATCCAAAATTGATACGTCAGGATATTGTCTTATTTGTGCATTTCCTATTTCCTGCAGGAATTTATGCGATATGTATTCTTTCCGTAATAAACTCACAATTTACCGAGGGGTTGGTAGCGAATTTCTACGTCTGGAGCGCGTGCTAGAAATGTTCAGTGCACGCGAGGCTCAGAATATAGATCTGTTTGTTTACATAAATCAGCTGATCGCCTCCGCACTGGGCCAGAGAAGCCGTTTAAGTGTACTGTATGGGAATACTGAGTCATCCATAGCAAAAACCGCATCGTGTTTTTGAGAACGCACTCTGACGAAAAGAGCGTATGTGAACAGAACTACAAGAAAATCTCAGCTTGCTAGATATATGATCATCCACACGTGTGAAAACCCATTCGATTATACGGTGTGTGTTAGCAGCGTTTTAAAAACGTCATCTGGTCTTGCTGAACGTATCAGAACTTACACGGGTGGGGGAAAACATTTGAGTGATAACAGGTTTTTGAATATCTTCTGGTCTTGCACCAAAAAGCGTAGCGCTCTTTTATATTTTCGGGACAAATCCTAAATTTACATACACCCACTTCCCCATGCCGTGATGTCAAAAAGGCATTCCCACAGCAAGCGGAGCCGTCATTTTGTTTCATTGTGCAAACTGGAAAATAAACGCTCGACCCTGGCGTCGCACGGATGCTAGACTGGTCATAATAACATGGTACAACACCTATAGATTGTTTATTACTATAAGTCTTCCTTCCCATGGATTCAGGCATTTTTTGTTGTGCCAATACGGTTTTGGGGAACCTGTATGAAGACACTGAGGGTTCCCCACTTGCCATTTAACATGGGCATACTGCAGGCAATATTGTCGGGGACCCTGCGCATTCCATGGATGCTTCGAAAGGGGGGATGAAGGCTACATATTAGCCCTGAGAGGGTCGGACATTGCCGAAGATGACCGGACTTTGCTTGGGAGATGAAAGAAGATTCCCGGAGATTAAGACACAGCGTATTTGAAGTCTCTGGACTAATTTCTGTCCGCGGAAGCTTGTCTTCGCGACCGCATCACCACCAGACCGCATCACCGCGGAGGAATAAATGCCCCCGAAGGTCATTTTCGATCACGCGACCGGAAGTGCCGGAACTATAGTGAACTTGACCTCTGTGACCCCAGGGGTACCCGGATGTTCACGAATGTTCCAGGATCCCCAGATGTAAGGCTGATGCAATCCAGTGTTCACGAATGATCCATGGATGATATTATTGCCCAGGGGAACCTTTGCCTGGAAACCAGGGTAGCCGGGTGTAAGACTGAGGGACGACGCAATCCAGAGGGACAAATCCCGGATGGAAAACCCGGTGGGAAAAATCCGGTGGGAGACCCGGATTTTGAAGAGTATCCGGATGGTATACTGAGGGACGACGCAATCCAGTTCCCCAGATGGAACACCCGGATGTTGAAGAGTACCCGGATGTAAAACCAGAGTACCCGGATGGTAGACTGAGGGACGACGCAATTCAGTTCCACGGATGGGAAACGCGGATGGATCTCCGAAACCCGTATGTTGAAGGTCAGTACCAAATCATCTAAGCTCTAAGGCCCCGGGGTCAAAGGTCACGCTCGAGCGAGTGACACCGGAAGTGACATCACACCCTTGCGCAGACCCACACCTGCGCCACCAAACCATGTGACCTGCGCACCAGTTATCTGGACACTTTCGTTTTTTCACCCGCGCATGCGCAGTGAAGCGCCAAAGACAAATGCGGTCTACATACTACTACCGACCCTACATATCAGCAAACATAAAACAACATTGAATGTTTGTTCCTTCCATTCGATATACCGGTGTAGCAGCGCGGTCCTGCAATACTCATCATCCAATCATAGTTCGTCTGACAAAGTCAGGGCCGTAGCCAGGATTTACTGAGGGGTGGTTCGCTTTCATTCCAAAAGGGCACATCAGGGGGTTCGCTGTATGAGAAAAGAGGCAAATAGGGAGTTCGCTTCAGTGTTTGAAAAGGGCATTTATATGAGAAAAATATATAGTTTTCCGAACCCAGAAAACCCCCCTTGGCTACGGGCCTGAAAGCCGAACCATGATAGAAGACGAATTCATCAGGACGGAGCACAGGAGCTTGACTCCTTGAGAGATTTGATGATGACTAATATGAGAATAAATGAGTGCAAATGGATAATTACTTCCCTAATTAATATTCCGGGAATAATTACGTCCCCTGTGATTAGGTCCGCTATCTGTTTTTCGCGTCACGATAGGCGACGAAACTCTTTAGGGAATATTATAAAAGGATCCATCTCTTCCTCTTTTATTAATTTATTATAATATTAAATATCATCAATTCTCTATTTCCATCAATACAAACATTCAAATTCAAGCTCCCGTGGGAGGAAAATCATAAATAAAATAAATAAATAAAAACATAATAGGCTTTCCGAACGGTTCATCTTCCATGTAAGAGACACACGACAAAGCAAGACAATAGTCTGTCTGGGTACAACAATGAGTCTGGCTGTGAGGCTTTTCAATAATACAAAGGCCTGGACAATGCTCTCTAACATGGAAGACCCACCTTCCGAACAGCACCTTTCCGAATATGCTCATATTTGAGCGAATCATACGCCAGACAATGTGTTGTAAATTCCGTTTCCTCTGATTGTTTTGAAGTTACGTGTTCATCTCCGTATTTGTTTTGATTTTGAAGACACACCAGTGTTGATTACTGTCGGAACTTCAAAAGGATTTGTATTGTTGGCAATCTTAATAAATCAATATCCTTTCAATGCTCCAATGCTATCTATCGCTATATAGGACCTTACTTATTTCAGTTGAATTTGGTATTCAGCGAGCACATGTATTAACATCCTTATGACATCATGGCCGTATTCGGATTAATCCACTTGCAGTCGTGGAGGAGGGATAGAGTCACCGTCTCCGTTTACCCTCAGTTTATACCCCAAAACCAGTCGCATCATGACGCCACAAGATCAAAAGATATCCCAACAGCGTGGCGTCTAATTCGGCTGGGCCAACCAAAATTACCCTACCAGTAGTCTCTGCTTCAAAGCAATATGATTAGTTCTCAGGACTGGTTGACGGTCGAGTTACTGCAAGCCGGTGTGACGGAAACGGTGGCCCGATGCATCCAGTGTCCGGGGGACACTCGCGTCTAGACGTAAGTGTCCCAAGACACTAAGATCTGGATTTAATTGTCCGTCGGGCATTCAGGTCTGGATTTGGATGTCCTAGGACACTGGCTTCCAGGGGATGAAAGTCCTAACCTGGCGCCCAGTGTCCGCCTCGATTACTATTTCCTATTTTCCATCAAGTTTACACGTGAACATGTTTACCAGAGAGTAGTATAGAAAGGGAGTTACGGGGTTATTGACCTACTTCCGACAGGTGGCGCCAACAGATCATTTCCGTCTGACCTTTGTGAAGCCACTTCCGATTCCGGTCGTGTGACATAAAGTGACCTTTAACCCTGCACATGATTTCCGCTATTGTGCGCATTTCCACTATTGTGCACTTCCGATCACGTGACCGGAATCGGGAGTGACCTCACAAAGGTCAGCACAAAGTGACCTGTTGACGTCACCGGCTGTAAGTAGGTCAATAACGCCCTACCCCCACCCCCGCCCCCTCTCTGTCTCTGTCTCTCCCTCCTACTCAGGAGGTGAGAACGAAAATGAATTTAAAAAACAAGATAATTTCAACAGAAAATCTTGAAATTTGTGCTAAGAAATAGCCAGGTGAGACTGCATCACACCTAAGGGCTTTTCCTCGCGCTTGTGCGCCTCTTTGCTTGTCCTGTGGAAGCTTGTTCACTACAATGAAGAATATAACATATTGGCGAGCATACGTTACAACAAGTCAACAGGAGAAATAACACGTTCTCCTGTTTCCACGAATGCAAGTTGTAATTGTTCTATAAAAGTGTGGAAGCTGCCATTTAGTGGGGGTAATTAGGCCACTACTTGTATTCTTTTAACGGCATATTCCGTGGGTCTTCCAAAGACGGGTCAGATTTGCATGTTTTCTATATATCTTGGACTATTTTATGCAAACAATTCCTTGTTTAACCCTACCAGGCCTGGGAGAGGGATATTCACCACCCCCCCCCAACTTTCAGCGCATTATCCGGAACGACAAAAAATTGAGAGATCACACTCACACTTTGTAGTTTATCATATTGGGGTCATTTTGAGCCTATTTGCATGACCTCCAGAGTAGAGGATCACGGGTAAAATCGTGGGAATTTTTTTGAAAATTCCATGAATAAAATTTTCGCAAAATTTGATAAAAAATCGACCAAGAAAGTTATTTTTTTAAAATGACGACACTGTGACGTCATCAAAGCGGACATCTTGAATTTTTGTTTACATATTATTGTACAGGTTGACGGAAAGATATAGTGTGGTAAGTTTCAGTCCCTTAGCCTCAAGGGATAAGAAAAAATAGTTAGGGAAGAGGGGAGGGGCAAATTCGCCCCCCCCCCCCACCCAGAGTAGTAGTATCTCCGCATTTAAGGTCATATTTTTTCTCGGGGGAGGTAACTCTTGCATCCGACAGGTGGCGTTGTAGTGGCGGTTATGGATTGCATCAGCATTGGCTGTGTGCCAAGTTTTGACCACTATAGGTTCGTTACCCTTTGACCTTGTATTCCTCCGCGGTGATGCGGTTATGTCTGGCGGTGATGCGGTCACGGGAGAAAGCTTCCGCGGAGAAAAATAATCCCCAAATTTGAAATACGCTACATGGTCTAATTGGGTCGAGTGAGGTATCAATGTGAAGCATTCGTGAAGGGGCATCTGATGGGTTAGGTGTGGGGTTGAAATAGCGTCATTCTGCGCAGGCGCGGTGGACCAAGGGTATGGAAATAGACGTTTTCGGGTCTAGGGGAGCCACTAATGGTCCAATTGGGTCATATGAGGTATCAATATGAAGCCTATGTGAGGGGGCATCCGACGGGTGGGTGTGGGGTTGGGATATCGTCATTCTGCGCATGCGCGGTAAACCAAGGGTGTGGAATAGACGCTTTGGGATCTAGGGGAGCCCCTATTGGGCCGATGGAGTCGAGTGAGGCATCAATGTGAATCATTCGTGAAGCGGAGCATCTGACTGGGTGGATGTGGGGTAGGAATATGCGCGGTGGACCAAGGGTATGGAAATAGACGTTTTGGGGTCTGGGTGGGCCACTAGTTGTCCTATGGAGTCGAGTGAGGTATCAATGTGAAGCCTATGTGAGGAGGCATCAGCCTGGACTAGTACGTCGTCCGTGTTCAACATTCTGCGCATGCGCAGACAGGGAATTGTGGGAAAAGTGCATTGCAGTAAACGTTTTAGGATATAGGGGAGCCCCTAATGGGCCGATGGAGCCGTATGAGGTATCAATGTGAAGCCTATGTGAGGGGGCATCCGCCTGGACTAGTGTCTCGGCCGTTGTTTACATTCTGCGCATGCGCAAACAGGGAATTGTGAGCAACGCCCGCCAACGCCAAACTCAACATTTCAACGCCCTGGTGAATTAGCCCAAAAGCTCTGATTTTCATGGAATTGTCACTAATTCACTGGAAATGCAGTGACGCCCGTCAACGTCCGACTTAACGCCCTTAAGTTAACGTCCGACATAACGCCTTGACGCCATGATATACACAGATGAGAGGAGAACAACACCAACAAGGATGAGAGAACAACAACAACAACAACGAGTTTTTTTCATATAGTTTATTTTCCCCTCCATCATAACATACCCACGCTGGGGGAGCCGCGTTGGGTATGTTCACAATTCAAGAATACTCTTGTCCAATCAGAGACCGCCATTTGGTCCGGCCATATTCGTTCTTGCCCGTCAGATGTATTCTCGGCTGCGCTTGTCCAATCAGAAGCCGTCCTTAAGAAAGTCCCATCTTCGGCCCTGTTCGCTCTCATCCGTTTGTTCTAATCGTCGTCGGTCAGGCCTGGATATTCGTCGGGCAGCATATCCTGAAACAGTTGTTTGCGCATTCTCCAGGGCCTCGGTGGGTGGTAACCCCATAGCCTCTTCCAAGTGACGCTTGGTCTTCTATTATGGATTAAGAATACTGATCAGCGATACGGATTTGATATTTTTGGAACATCATGATGTCTTGCCGGCATCATTGAAAAATGTTGACCGCTTCTCTCTTGCAGGAAACAAGCTTATGTTTATGTATTCTATGATTGTATTTTTGAATTTGGTGCTAAAACTGTTATATGGAATATGAAAGAGGTCTTTGGATTATGGACGCGGATATTCTCTAATGGACGACGGCTGGATTATGAATGACGGACCAGACGCTTGTAATTCATGATGGACCTGTGCGTGGGGTCGCCTTTCATTTCAAGCGGTAGTAATGTATACTGTTCATAGATCGCCATGGCTGTTTTGCTGATGCGGGGCCGCATTTCGGTGTACGGCTGTTGTAAGTTATCCTGTCCCGCGTCCTCGATCGCTTCATCGTGATTATTGATAGCTGCTGTCACAATACTTTCCCAGAAGATAGGTTCTGCCTCACTTTCATGGGATGTAGGCTGATTATCTGAGGTCAAGCTCTCCATATCAGCAGATAGACTGTCAACCATCTTGGATTCGGTATCAGTCGATACACTCTCATCGATCTCTGTATCAGCATCCGATTCAACGGACTCCTCGGCGTCTTCAATCCCGTATATATTTTTCTGGTGTCGCATTATATCAGAACAAATATAAGCCATGTTGACGGTTGAACGTCGACTGTGCGTGTTTTGGGAATACACTCGCTTTCATAGACAGTAACGCCCGCCAACGCCCACTGTTACACCTTAACGCCCTATATATACGCCTTAACGCTCGTCTCAACGTTTTAACACACTATCTTATTGCTTTAACGTCGTTTAATGATGCGTTCAAACAAATGTTGCTTTTGTGCTATTGCTCTGACATACGCCACTTTCCAGTTCATGGCCGAGGTTTTCAACTTCGACGCTGTTCTTTCGATTTCGATATGGACTGGGTCCTTATCCAACAATTTCATATGGGTCACGAGGTCGACATACTGCTGACGTAAAGCCCGTCGTAGTCTGGGTGCCAATCTGTTATGGGCTAAAATTGCGGCTTCTTTTTTCGAATATCCTTTGTATTGAAACTTGTTTTCTGTGGCCTCAACGTCTCGCCCATCTCGGCGTCCATACTTTCTTTGAACAAATCCTTCCATAGCCTCGAGATCACATTATGTTCATTCCCTTGTACGGGTACGGGTTGGGCCTTCACGGTTGGGTGATATTCCGGGACTGATGGTATGAAGCAGATCCGCTGTATGGGGGTGAGTTGCTGCTGCTGCTCTGCCAGGAGTGGACTCGGCGGATGGTGTAGGGGTATATGACGTTGCGGTGATTCCTCGCCGGGTAACAGATGGGTCGTCAGCCAACGATCTTCGGGGGTATGGGCTTTTAAATCTACGAACAGGTAGCCGTACGGACGACTTGTCGCCCCTTGAAACGCCTGCATGAAATGGTCGATGTTCTGAGGATAAATTCGACTACCAAACACACGGATTTATGCTCTGTCAATGGGATTGGAGAACAACACAAAGTATTGGCAGTTCAAGGCAATATCTCTGGACGCCTTCCCTTGAGGAAGAGATTCTGGGTCAAATAGATGACGGACAGATTCCGATGATGGAATCCTTTAGTAAACAAATCGGCGACGTGTGAATTGTCCTTGGCCGCACTCATCAGATCATCTAGCACTACCACGTTGGTCTGCTCGGGGTCAAAGTAATACGGTTCGTTTATGTCGTTGGGAATCCCTGGGACGAAGCTCACATTCTGTAACCTTGTAGTTTCGTAGGCGGCCTGCCATTGGCTATAACACCAAACAACACGTGTCGGAGCTGGGGTTGCCACACCTAGCTCTAAGAACTTCATCACCCAGGACGTCTTTCCACATGCCGTAGGGCCGCTCACCGTCATCGTATAGGGATGCTCTACTGCTCTTGTTGGACCTATAGCTGGACGCGGCTGTGTCTCTTGGCTATGATTGCGTGGAATGTGCCTGAGCATACTATCGTGACGAGAGAAGATTCTCTGACAGAACGTACACGTGCTCGACATGTTCATCAGTCGACCAATATATATGGACTGATGATGGACACATGTTCATTCCTATATTTACAGACTCTACCACCACCACACACACCACCACCAACTCCACCAACACCACCGCCACACACCACCAACACCACCACCAACGCCACCACCGGGCGTTGACGGGCGTCAACGCCCGGTAGTGGTGGTAGCCCCCGTGTGGCAGAGCTCTTGGATCAGAGCTCTCGGAGCTCAAAGCTTGTGGAGCTCAGAGCTCGGAAATGAAGTCATCGCAGGCATGCGCGTGTACCTGTGCTGCACCCGCACCTTGGTGTACCCAATTCCTTACGGGCTATAGAATCTGTCCGTCATCTATTTGACCCATAATCTCTTTCCTCAAGGGAAGGCGTCCAGAGATATTGCCTTGAACTGCCAATACTTTGTGTTGTTCTCCAATCTCATTGACAGAGCACAAATCCGTGTGTTTGGTAGTCGAATTTATCCTCAGAACATCGACCATTTCATGCAGGCGTTTCAAGGGGCGACAAGTCGTCCGTACGGCTACCTGTTCGTAGATTTAAAAGCCCATACCCCGAAGATCGTCGGCTGACGACCCACCTGTTACCCGGCGAGGAATCACCGCAACGTCATATACCCCTACACCATCCGCCGAGTCCACTCCTGGCAGAGCAGCACCAGCAACCCACCCCCATACAGCGGGTCCGCTTCATACCATCAGTCCCGGAATATCACCCAACCGTGAAGGCCCAACCCGTACCCGTACAAGGGAATGAACATAATGTGAACTCGAGGCTATGGAAGGATTTGTTCAAAGACAGTATGGACGCCGAGATGGGCGAGACGTTGAGGGCAACAGAAAACAAGTTTCAACACAAAGGATATTTGAAGAAAGAAGCCGCAATTTTAGCCCAAAACAAATTGGCACCCAGACTACGACGGGTTTTACGTTAGCAGTATGTCGACCTCGTGACCCATATGAAATTGTTGGACAAGGATCCAGTCCATATGGAAATCGAAAGAACAGCGTCGAAGTTGAAAACCTCGAGCATGAACTGGAGAGCGGCGTATGTCAGAGCAATAGCCCAAAAGCAACATTTGTTTGAACGCATCATTAAATGACGTTAAAGCATTAAGAAAGTGTGTTAAATCGTTGAGACGAGCGTTAAGGCGTACATATAGGGCGTTAAGGCGTAACCGTGGGCGTTGGCGGGCGTTACTGTCTATGAAAGCGAGGGTATTCCCAAAACACGCACAGTCGACGTTCAACCGTCATCATAGCTTATACTTGTTCTGAGTGTGAACGCACGTTCACCAGACATTACGATATGATGCGACACCAGAAAAAATATACATGGGATTGAAGACGCCGAGGAGTCCGTTGAATCAGATGCTGATACAGAGATCGATGAGAGTGTATCGACTGATACCGAATCCAAGATTGTTGACAGTCTATCTACTGATATGGAGAGCTTGACCTCAGATAGTCAGCCTACATCCCAGGAAAGTGAGGCAGAACCTACCTTCTGGGATCGTATTGTGACATGTTGAAAGCGACGTTAAACCCTATTCACTCACTCACTCACTCGTATTGTGACAGCAGCTATCAATACTCACGATGAAGCGATCGAGGACGCGAGACAGGATAACTTACAACAGGCGCACACCGAAATGCGGCCCCGCATCAGGAAAACAGCCATGGGGATCTATGAACAGTATACCTTACTACCGCTTGAAATGAAAGGCGACCCCACGCACAGGTCCATCATGAAGACCAAGCGTCACTTGGAAGAGGCTATGGGGTTACCACCCACCGAGGCCCTGGAAAATGCGATTAGAATGCGCAAACAACTGTTTCAGGATATGCTGCCCGACGAATATCCAGACCTGACCGACGACGATTAGAACAAACGGATGAGAGCGAACAGGGCCGAAGATGGGACTTTCTTAAGGACGGCTTCTGATTGGACAAGTGCAGCCGAGAAAACATCTGACGGGCAAGAACGAATATGGCCGGATCAAATGGCGGTTTCTGATTGGACAAGAGTATTCTTGAATTGTAAACATACCCAACGCGGCTCCCCCAGCGTGGGTATGTTATGATGGAGGAGAAAATAAACTATATGAAAAAAACTCGTCGTTGTTGTTGCTGTTCTCTCATCCTTGTTGTTGTTGTTCTCCTCTCATCTGTCTATATCATGGCGTCAAGGCGTTATGCTCGGGCGTTAAGGCGGACGTTGACGGGCGTCACTGCATTTCCTATGAATTAGTGACAATTCCATGAAAATCAGAGCTTTTGGGCTAATTCACCAAGGCGTTGAAGCATTGAGCTTGGCGTTGGCGGGCGTTGCTCACAATTCCCTGTTTGCGCATGCGCAGACTGTAAACAACGGCCGAGACACTAGTCCAGGCGGTTGCTCCCTCACATAGGCTTCACATTGATACGTCATACGGCTCCGTCGGCCCATTAGGGGCTCCCCTATATCCTAAAACGTTCACTGCAATGCACTTTTCCCACAATTCCTGTCTGCGCATGCGCAGAATGTTGAACACGGACGACACACTAGTCCAGGCAGATACCCCCTCACATAGGCTTCACATTGATACCTAATTCGACTCCATAGGACCACAAGTGGCCCATCCAGACCCCAAAACGTCTATTTCCGTACCCTTTTCCCACAATTCCCTGTTTGCGCATGCGAAGAATGTCGACAACGGCCGAGATCCAGGAACTAGTCCAGGCAGATACTCCCTCACATAGGCTTCACATTGATACCTAACTCGGTTCCATAGGACCACTAGTGGCCCACCCAGACCCCAAAACGTCTATTTCCATACCCTTGGTCCACCGCGCATGCGCAGAATGACGATATTCCTACCCCACATCCACCCAGTCAGATGCTCCTTCACGAATGTTTCACATTGATACCTCATACGACTCCATAGGACCAATAGTGGCCCACATCGACCTCAAAACGTCTATTTCCATACACTTGGTCTGCTGCGCATGCGCAGAATGACGTCAGTTCCACGTCACACCCACCCGATCGGATGCCCCCTCACATAGGCTTCACATGGATACCTCATACGACTCCATAGGACCACAAGTGGCCCATCCAGACCCCAAAACGTCTATTTCCATACCCTTTTCCCACAATTCCCTGTTTGCGCATGCGAAGAATGTTTCAACGGCCGAGATACTAGTCCAGGCAGATACCCCCTCACATAGGCTTCACATTGATACCTCACTCGACTCCATAGGACCACTAGTGGCCCACCCAGACCCCAAAACGTCTATTTCCATACACTTGGTCCACCGCGCATGCGCAGAATGACGATATTCCTACCCAACATCCACCCAGTCAGATGCTCCTTCACGAATGTTTCACATTGATACCTCATACGACTCCATAGGACCAATAGTGGCCCACATCGACCTCAAAACGTTTATTTCCATACTCTTTATCTACTGCGCATGCGCAGGATGACGTCAGTTCCACGTCACACCCACCCCGTCGGATGCCCCCTCACATAGGCTTCACATGGATACCTCATACGACTCCATAGGTCCACAATTGGCCCATCCAGACCCCAAAACGTCTATTTCCATACACTTCTCCCACAATTCCCTGTTTGCGCATGCGAAGAATGTTGACAAGGGCCGAGATACTAGTCCAGGCGGATGCCCTCTCACATAGGCTTCACAGCGATACCTCACTCGACTCCATCGGCCCATTAGGGGCTCCCCTAGATCCCAAAACGTCTATTCCATACCCTTGGCCTACCGCGCATGCCCAGAATGACGATATTCCGACCCCCACACCCACCCGTCGGATGCCCCCTCACATAGGCTTCACATTGATACCTCATATGACTCAATCGGACCAATAGTGGCTCCCCTAGACCCCAAAAACGTCTATTTCCACACCCTTGGTCTACTGCGCATGCGCAGAATGCCGATATTCCAACCCCACTCCCACCCGTCGGATGCCCCCTCACATAGGCTTCATATTGATACCTCATATGACCCAATTGGACCATTAGTGGCTCTCCTAGACCCCAAAACGTCTATTTCCATACCCTTGGTCCACAGCGCATGCGCAGAATGACGCTATTTCAACCCCACACCCAGCCCATCAGATGCCCCTTCACGAATGTTTCACATTGATACCTCACTCACCGCCAGACATGACCGTATCACCGCGGAGGAATACAAGGTCAAAGGTTAACAGACCTATAGTGGTCAAAACTTGGCACACAGCCAGTGCTGATGCAATCCATAACCGCCACTACAACGCCACTTGTCAAGGGTTACCTTCCCCGGCAAAATATGACCTTAAATGCGTAGACCCTACTACCCAGGCCTGGACAGGCCCTAAACATCCCAGGTCAAATAAGGTTAACACAGAATTCCTTCAGATTTCTCGCATTCTTAATAACGGCGGAAACCTTTAAACCGCGAAGTAAAGCTAGCAAACGCAGTGTGAAGGTTACTCCGCGGTTTGAAGGTTTACTCATTCATTTATTCATTCATCTATTCACCAAGATAAATTAATTGTACAATTTATAGTTGGCGGGAATAAAACCCCAGATGGCTTGTTCTATCCCTGTAGTAAACTATTAGATTATATATACGAATATAAGTTAAAGAAGCTGGTGAATATTGATATGAATGTAAGCGGTGAGAACATTATACAAATAAAAACAAACACGTATCCTCGGACAATCAGCAAACTCGACGGTTTAAAGATTTATTCTGCGGTTTAAACGGTGTACACGTTTCCAAGAGTTCTGTTTGGTTTTCGCTGAAAGAACAAACGATAAAGTCATTTATGACGACGTTACTAGAAATGACAAAAATGTAAAGAAAACATGTGATAAACTGAAATCTCTTTGTAGAAAATAGGCGAAAATCAAGAACACCCCCAATAAATGCAGAAAATGTAATCCAAAAAAAAATAAAAAATAAAAAAAATAACTTGGATGGAATAGGCAAATATACCCGGCGTTTGTCACGAATACACCATTAGTTTGCGAGAGCCTTAGGTTGAACTACCGGTAATGTATACATTTTGACCATATATGAAGTCTACAAAATATATTAATTGTGGGTCACAAGGACTCACTTCTCTGATTTCTATGTAAATGGGTTATACCAAAAAAGAATAGTATCTCGCTCAAACAATCGAAGATAAAATTCATGATAAATATATTCACTTTCAATGATCAAAACAACGGAATTTTGGGGAGCAGCTCAACGTATGGAACGTTTCTCTTGCTGAATTTTCCCGGCTTCGTACTTGTCCATATTGTTGGCCAAATATCGCAGACTATCGGCAGGAGCTAAGGATGACATAGGTCTGATTTTGGACAGGAATATGTGGATGTCAGCTTTTATACACACGTCTTCAGGTATACAGAAAAAAAAGTATTCTTTCAGAATTTAAGGAATATTCCCAGACTGTTGCACCAGCGGTATATTCCTCAACATAACTAAGGAATATTCCTTACCATGTTAAGGAATTTCCTTAAAAACTGATAAAAACTTTCCATTCACCTGGGTGAAAAGGTTTTCACCTGGGTGGAAACGTTTTCACCGGGGTGAGAAGATTTTCACCTGGGTGAAAACAGGATTTCACCTGGGTTAAAACAGGTTTCCACCAGGGTGATAACGTTTGCGCCCAGGTGAAAACCTTTTCACCCCGTTGAAAACGTTTGCATCTGGGTGGAAACTGAGGAGGAGTGAAAGACCCCCCCCCCGGCCCACCCAAACTGAAAAAAAAATATATACAAAACTAAAATTAATAGCATGTCGTATATGGGCCACCGTAAAGATGTATATTGAATTAAATACATAAAATTATTTTTTTCTAAAAAATATATATATATTTAACAAAGATGCGACGGTATAACTTTACAAGACGTACTAAAGCTGTACATGAGAAATGCAGAAAATCAAACATTTTCAACTGATCCCGACTAGGATCGAACCCACAATCTTACCTTCTGCTGTACTGTCCACCGTCTTTGTGCCTTATCCCACTGCATCACCGATTTGCTGGCCGAACCTCTGTTCAGAATTTGTAGTCTTTACTATTCCGTTAGTTTCATATATAGGTCAACCGGACTCTGAGGAATGCCGGACTCTGAGGACTTCCATAGCTGTGGAAGCGCCCATAGTCCGCCAGATGCCATGGTCCGGGCCCTATATATATATGAGAAGGGACATTCCTGTCTAGATTTCAGTGACCCGGACACCAACGATACCAGGACCCTGGTTTCTACTGATAGGGGGACAACTGTTTCCGAGGGAGGACTTTCGTATCTGGATCCGGGTGCCCGATCCCCGGACCCTCATATCTGGCGGACCACGGTTGCTTCCACACCGGTTAGATCTCACAAGCCAAATATCCAAATTGAGGAGCAGATAGGATTCAATGTTAATCAGATTGGCAGAGCTGGTTACCTGCATTTTGGAGGATGTGCATGCTGTACTTTTCACAAGCAAATTCGGGGTTTGTTCATAAAGTGTTTTATACCACGAGTTTGTTTGTGGAAAGAATATCACAAAGACGAGCTCAATTTTGAAATGCACCGAACTGCCAGTGATATTGGTGCAACATCCACCTCTTGTGCAAGTGAGGGATCAGAGCTGACAAATATCTGAGGTTAAGCGAATCTGTCATAATTTTGTTTCTTTTGGAGCTTAAATTAGTTGTTAGCTGATGGAAGTGAATGCATGCGTATGAGCACGATTAGGGCGTCTTCATCGATAACCAAATTAAAGAGTTCTCTTTCAGGAAACTATAGCCTATGCAGGAAACTAACGTATGTTTATGTACAATTGTGACTGTTTTTTCAATTTGGTGCTAATGCTGTTGTATATGAATGAGATATTTGGATTAATGATGCGGACAGCTGAAGGTCCCAGCTGAACACTGAATGACAGACTATACATGTCACGGGGAACTTATGCACATACAGAATAAAGTAATATTTTACATTTACATGAGTAGAAGGAAAAGGTGAAATCTGGTCAGATTGTTGATGTGGATAGATAAAGGCGGGAGGGTCACGTCCGGTCAAGGTAGTCCCCAAGGTACTACATTGCAATGTAGAGATGTCATTTCTAGTGATGTGACAGGTGGAAGAAATGTAAATCTTGGAATTCAATGAACAAATATGCGGAAAACACACTCAATCATGCACGTGGATAAAGGTTGGCTAACCTTGGGCCAAACGGGTCTCAGTTTGGAGCGCGCTTCGATGTTGGTCAGGAAAATGGGTGCAAAAAAAAATCGAAAAATGGATTTTGCATGAACCCACATGAATATTTTTTATTGGGGTGTGGGTATTTGTTCGCTGTAATCTCTTGCACGCTGTAATGTACAAGAGATCGAAGCCATTGGTCGAATTTCGCTGGAAAGTGATGGTGCTCATTCACACTTATCAGGAAGGCCTGGGCTGGACGTTTTGGGCAATAGGTGAGTCACCTTGGATCCAAATAGGCCGTGCCGGGTCTCATCTTGAAGCTTGTGGAGACGATCACGCTTGGAGTGAACCGGCATTGACGTTGTGGTGCGCATGCGCAGCTGAAGAGTAGTGGAAAAAGGATATTTTGGGGTGCACAAGTGCATGTTTACGATGTGTGGTCTAAATGGACATTGAAATGTGTCATCTTGAAGCGTTCGTGGAGTAGACTACAACTGGAGTGGTTTGCACTAGGGATGACGTTATTTTGGGCATGCGCAATCAAGGAGTAGTAGCAAAAGAGGGCAAATCCGCGGTGTGTTTGAGCTATACAGGGGTCAATCGTGGTCGAAATGGGCCACGAATTAGATTAGATTTATTCACCATGGAAATACAATATTACATATAAATTTTACATAAATGAAAAATTTAGGCAAGAATAGATTATTAAATAGCATGATCGAGGCGGGAATAAAGTCCAATGAACGTGTTCTATCCCAGAGTAACAGGCACGTATTCATTTCTATTGCTCATGGTAGGTGACCTAAATCTAAATCTGGCCATGTTGTACTTGCGAAAGAGCGCGAAACCACTTACAAATGAAGTAGGTGTAGTTTTAACTTAGATTTAAAAAGTGAACATGAGTTTATGGTCATTTCTCGGGGTCCCGCTATCTTGTAAGTATGATAGGAAAGATTGGAGTAGTGAAAGGGTCGATATAAATTAATATTTCGTGTTCATGTCTGATACTGATGAACAGCAGCTTGTCTAGTAAAATAGTTTTGAAAGTTAAATGGGAGCCGATATGAATGGTGAATGAACGTATGGACATGTCGAAGAAGGCAGTACTGGTTAAGGGTTCATATTTCTAATTTCCGGAACAATGGCTCCGTGTAGTCACGTTTTTTTGAAAAAGTTATAATACCCAAGGCACGTCTCTGAAGGATAGATATAGGGTACGAAGGGTCTCGTCTTGAAGCCCACGTGGAGTAGACTACCCATATGCAAACCTGGATGGGCAATTGTATTCTCTAGCATATGTATAGTGGCAAATTTCCGCCAGAAAACTAATTGTGTACATGCCCATTATGCATCACCAGTTGTAAAATTATCATGACTGTATTTATCTGCGAAAGGGTGGTTTTCTTTTCAGCATCATATCCTTTGAGTAATTTGAGCGGCAACAAGCCCGTTTGGAGATGTTTACTTGTTTACCTCTGTCTGAATGTCGCGGCGCACCAAAACTAGGTCTCCCAAATTCGGCAAACGCCCACCCCTATTTTATCCGAAAGACAGCCGCTACAACTGGTTAGTGTGTGGCATTATTGTAAATCGGGATAAAAACCAGCAACTATTAGCAGAACTGATCAGGTAAAGAAATCAGGAGTTCATGAAAATGTGAGAAATCGTCATGATCAATATAGTTATTATAGCACAGTCACATCATTCGGAACAGTAATTCATACAATGTAGTGGACGGGTAAGAGCTAACTAGTATAGTGATGAATGAAACAGTAAATCCATAAGAAAACAACCTTGGGTATATGATGAAAAACAAAAACCATACTAAAATGCATGGGAGTTGTAAACAAAAACCACAGCAGGTTGTCCTACAAGTACATGTGTCAGAGTCATTTGGTTCCATAGCATACGTACACCAGAGGAAAACCAAATCAATATAGATGTGGTATTTGGTATTTACATTTAATAAATCCAAGAGAACGCGGCACAGTATGATCCGTATGAAAGCACGGTGAAAGCGGCACAATGTGATCCATATGAAAGCACAGTATAATCCTGAAAGCAGCCGGTTACGGATGAGGTCCCATGGTATTGACAAAATAATGCTATGTGGAAATTGACAACGAATAATGGTTATTGAAGAAAGATGGTGGGGTGTAAGCAATATAAGTCGACCTGCTATTGAGTTTGAAAACTCTTACAGAGCACTCATGCATATATAGTAACGAAAAGTGTACCAGACATTGGCCATGGTATGATGTCGCACTCCTAGGAACCAGGTTAAATCTGTGTTTAATTTGTCATTAATTCTAGTTGAGATGGTTGAATTATGTGACGAGTTCGAGATCGAGGGTGTATCCAGGGGCATGTGTGCCATTAATGGCAGGCCTGACCAGAAAAGTGGCAGTTTATGCATGAGAGCATGGGGTTTATCAGGCTGGAGACATGTCACCCAAAGATCAATGGACAATACTCTGCCGCTGACAGCAATAAGACTTTAGCGGTGTAACCATATTATGACCTCCTATCGCACCACCTGGGGGGATGACTGACCAATCTTGCAGGATAATCTGGGCTAATATCCGCCTTAGACTGTATTACTGTCAGTTAATTTAGGCAGGGCCCAATGCTATAGGCTAAATATCCGCCTCTGCCATAATGGTGTGAGCATGGGTGCTGTAGAGGAAACACTGGGGGAAGTCAACTTGAACAAATGATAAGATAAGATAAGATAAGATAAGATAAGCTTTATTTAGAGTCGGGTTTACAAACATATAACATTAGCCCATGGAGGCTATTCATGCCGACTGTTTTAAAACAAAGAATTCTCATAACTAAAGAAACATATTAAAATAATTTACAAATACAAAATAATATTAAGATATTGATCATACACTAAATTGGCACTATCAGTGGTGTGACACAGACTAGAGTTTGTCCTTGTAAAAATTCAATATTTTAAACTGAAGCACTATAACAAGAGGAACAACTACAATGTGTCCCGCTCCATAAACGTAACTGATTTTTAAACTCTCCATACCTCGTGCTTGCACGAGTGTGGTTTGGTAAACTATTCCAAACCTTAGTTGCGGAATAGCGAAACGACTTTTTACCGTAGCTCTCTGTGCGCACACATGGTATTTCTAAAAGATTTTCATATCGCATTTGGTAAGGAGAGGTCTTAATTTTAACAAGATTTCGTAACATTTCTGGTGATGTATCGTTCAATATCTTGAACACCTCTAGAGCCATACATCGCTGCCTACTCTTTGATAGCCTTACGCTATTAGCTTTTTTTAAAAGACTTTCATAGTTGTTCACAAAATCATTGAATACAAATCTTAAGGCTCTTTCCTGAACTTTTTCTACTTTCCGAGTATTGGCCTTACTACAAAAATGCCATACTAACGGACAATAGCTGAAGTTAGAAGATACAAAAGCATGGAAAATGACAAGTTTACATTTTGTATTGAGAACGTGGGATAATCTCTTCAGAACATTTATCTGACGTGAAGCTTTCTTACATAGGTTTGATATATGTTCATCAAAGTTCAGTCTAGAATCTAAAGTGACGCCCAACACTTTGACAGAGTCTTCACATGTAATGTTTATATCAGTTATGGTGAGAGAGTTCAATGCTGTATTAGTTTTTTTACCAATTCCAATGGCTTGAAATTTTTCAGGATGTGCCTCAAAACCATTGTAAGAAAACCAGTCGAGGAGTTTGGAACAATTTTCAACTAAACTTTTTATCAAAGTTTCCAACTCGTCAGAAGCACTGGCAAAGGTGTTGTCATCTGCGTAATTATATAAAGATGTATAAATGTGTTAATTCAGCGAAAAGCAATGAGTGACGGTTAAATTCCACATCTTCAGGTGGCCTCCGGGAAACCAGATTTGAAATGTGACTAAACAGTTTGCTGAGAAGTCTTCAGAAAATCTTTAAAATTTCCAGTAAATTTAGTAAGATGTCGTAAAAATGTTCATGTGCCATTACCCCCGAATCTAGTTAACCGATTTTTACAAATTTAGCACCGATAGACGGCCTGCAGGCTATCTGAAGATTGTTTACTTTAATAATACACATATTCGTAAATGTACAGAAAAAAAATATCTTCAAAGTCCATATTATTGTTCTTGTAGTGGCTACTATATTTATGTAAATAATAACTGTGTTCTTTCTCGTGCTCTGAATCTGCATCGAAGTGGGGGACAAGAAATTATGACAAGAAAAAATACGGTTAGCCCTTTATGGGATTCGAACCCGCGATCAAGACATGCAAGAAGTTCAAAAATATCACGCTCTTATGCATTACACTACCGTGCAATGCGACAGCCGTGCTATCCTGAATTATCCCATTTAATGATCAGCACTCCATGTGAAAGAATACATCTGATAAAGTTTTAATTTTACATATGAAGCCAGTCGAGAACCAAAATCATTTTTGGACAACTACTATGTATTGACTCAACAAATATCTTTTTTGTAAAGTTTGTTTTGGTTCTCGACTGGCTTCATATATGTTCATAGAGAAAACAAGGTAGAGTAGGTTGGGTAGGGTGGTACGGATGGGTATGCGCCACCGAAAATGGAAAGCTTTATCGACAGCGACATGGTTGGGAGACATGCGGATTTCACCCAATGAGACTCCGGGACTCGGGCATGCGACATAGACTAGGATGGGCATGGGAGTAGCCAAGTCAAACCGTTGCTTCTAGAGAATTCAAATTTGGTATACAGGGTTGTGGGGCGGTAACTTTTTCGATGAATATTGCGGTTTTCATGGCAACGTCATATTGTGCAGCTACATGACATGTAGTATGCAACTAAGTATTTATGTCAATAGGCATATTTTCACTCCAACTGATATCCAAAGTGTGTCGAGTTTCCATCTGAAGGCTATTTATGCCCCCCGTTACGAAGTATAGGGGGTTATATTGAATTCAGCGTGCCCGTCCTTCCGTCCGTCCGAATTCGGCGTTAACGCTCTAGAAGCTGAACCGTTCCATCTAGAGACGTCAAATTTTGTATACAGCATTGATGAGTGGCAACTTACAACGCATATGAGGGAAGTGGGAAGAGGGGCCCTCAGTCTAACGATTCGTGATATGTGTTGTATCTCAGGTACGCTTTTATTGCACCTGTGAAAAAAAAGCACAAGCCTATTGAAATTGGATACATTTCGATGTTTTTTTTGTGGTTTCCATGGCAACAAGACGGAAAATATCCATGTAACGATGTTAACCGTCAAGAAGCTGAACAGTTCCATCCAGACTTCAAATTTGGTATACAGCATTGATGTGTGATTGAAACTGAATACATTTCGATGTTTTTGTAGTTTCTATGGCAACAAGACGGAAAATATCCATTTAATGACGATAAGGCTCTAGAAGCTAAACCGTTCCATCTAGAGACTTCAAATTTGGCATACAGTGTTTTTATTTGTGGTTTCCATGGCAGCAAGACAGAAAATAGCTATGTAACGATGTTAATGGTCTAGAAACTGAACTGTTCCATCTAGAGACCTCAAATTTGGCATACAGAATTGATGTGTGGCAAAGCACAAGCCTATTGATATTGGATACATTTTGATGGTTTTATGTGATTCCCATGGCAAATAAATATTTTATATATAAATATCCATATAATTATGTTGCCGCTCTAGAAGCCGAACCGTTGCAGCTGGAGACCTCAAATTTGGTATGCAACAATGAAGTGTTTCTATGCACAATTGGGTACATTTTGATGCTTTTTGTGGTTTCCATGGCAATCAAATGGAAAATATCCATGTAATGACATTAACACTCTGGAAGAAGAACTGTTGCAGCTCAAACATCAAATTTGGTATGCAGCATTGAAGGCTACATCTGTTTAAATTGGGTACATTTATATGACTTCCATGGTAACATAACAGAAAATATCCATATAAAATTTTAATGCTTCACAAGCCTAACTGCTACAGCTAGACACTTCTAATTTGGTATACAGCATTGTTGTGTGTTAAAGGTCAAATCCATTCAAATTGAATTCTTATGATAATTGTCTGAATACAGAACTGTTCTTGGCCAGAAAGTTGCTCATGGTCATTCACCCCTTTAAAAAATGTCTGATGAAATCATTACAATGCCAATGGTCTAATTACAATTTCTATTTTCCTGTCACCATTTCGTATTGTACAAATAAATAAACAAGCAGCCAGAGGATGCTAAGTCCCCCGCCGAAATGGCAGCAATATTTTTTAGCATTGTTGGTCTCGGGGGATATACATGAGGGAGGCAACTGCTACTTCATAGGCGTTGGATGCGGATCTTTCTGCCTTCCCACGTTTTAAAATCAACTTATGGAATGGCAAATCAACGTTTTTTTGCTTCTGTAATATAGTTTCCATGCAATGAAGCATGGAAATTATGTTCCGAGAAGCAACCCCAAGTGACATCTCAAGGCATATTATCGGCAAACCAAATTTGACGAGAAGCTGAATGCATTCTCAACCTATTGTCTGGAAACCAAATTTTAAATTTGCTACCAGGTGTCGCCGCCTGTAGGTGCAAGTGGGCGAAATGCAATCCCAAGGATCATCTCATGACATGGTGTATCAGCATACGAACTTTGGGAAGTATCTGAAAAGGGGTTATTGCCCGTAAACCAAATTTAGATTTGTATGTGCGAAACACAATCCCAAGTGACATCTTATGGCATATGAATACCAAATTTGAGAAGAATCTGATGAGCAGTTGTCAAATTATTGCCAGAAACAAATTGCAGATTTTTCCACCAGGTGTCGCCACCAGTATGCAGAAGCAGGTGAAATACAATCCCAAGGGACATATCATGGCATGGTATCTGCATACCAAATTTGAGAAAAACCTGATGAGCGAAATCAAATTTAGATTTGACACGAGGTGGTGCTACCCGTAAGCACAAGTGGGCGAAACGCAATCCCATGTGACATCAAATGTCATGATATATTCATACCAGGTTTAAGAAGAATCTGATGAGCGGTTCTCAAGTTATTACCCGGAAACAAATCTGGTATTTCGCCACCAGGTGGCACCACCTGTAAGTAAAAGTGAGCGAAAGGCAATCCCATGCAACATCTTATGGCGTGATACATGCATGCTAACTTTGAGGAGATTCTGATGAGCAGTTCACAAGGAATACATATGCCAAATATTGAAGAAACTAGATACAGTCGATCGAATACGATTGGAGGCATGCCTTTTGCATCTTTAGTAAAAGAAACATTCATTATTTGAAAGTAAAAACGTAAAACTTAGGAAAAACATCATTAACATGGCCCCATAAGATGCCTTGAGGGTAGCTACCCACATACCAAGTTTAAAAGAATCCATTAAGGTCCAACAGTTACTGTCCGAAAATGCAATTTTACCTTGGCCCTCAGGTAGCGCCATGTGTAGGCAGATAGGCATAAAAAATAACCCCACCCGAGATCTTGAGGCAAGATCCCTTGACATTGGAAATAGAAAATGTTAACTTGTCCTACAGGTGGCGCCACCTATGAGCAGATCGACAAGAAAAACAATACCAAGTGAAACTTTCAGGTAAGGTATATCTATACCAAGCTTGGAAAGAATTCATTCGAGTATTAAAAAGTTATTGTCTGGAAACATAATTTTAAATTTGCCCCCAGGTGGTACCACCTATATGTGGATCGGCATGAAAAACAATGCCAAACGAGAAATTGAGGCGAGGTACATGTACCTACACACCAAATTTGGAATGAATCGGTTCAGGTTTTCAAAAGTTATTGTCTGAAAACAGTTAACTTAGCTTTCAGGTGGTCCCCCTATCAACATGAAAAACATTCCCAAGCCAGCTCTTAGGCAAGGTACCACCACACCAAATTTGGAAAGAATACTTAGGGTTTTCAAAAGTTATTGTCTGGAGATGCAATTTTAACTTGGCCGGAGGTGGCGCCACCCAGAAGTGGATTGGCACGAAAAACAATTCCAAGCAAGATCTATGGGACATACTTACCAAATACAAAAACATGGGTCTGTGCATGAAATTGAAACATTTTTGCGTTGCAATTATCCCAATATTGCAGACAACACACAAATTTTAGCTTCTGTCAAGATATATTGGAAATATATATGCTCAAACACAATATATGAGGGTCGGGCGAGGCCTAGTTTGGGAGATAGAGGGTGCGGCTCGGTGCCCTGGAGATGGGGACATGTTGTTCTTGAGGGTAGTGGTAGATGTGCTGACATGAAAGCCATAGAAAGCTCCCTGTACATGAAACAACCACACTAACAACGGCATGCCATCATCCGTCAGTCCGAAAAACCACAAGGTGGAATTCAGTTCAATTCAGGAAATTGATCATATGCAGAGTGTGCACCCAAACTTTAGGAACTCAGTTGTAATTAATATAGTAAGTTACATGTGTGGATACAAATGGTTCCTGCAGAAGCTTTAGGGTAAATCATATGATGTGAGATACAACTGTTTGATAGCAAAATTGAAGAAAATGTTGTCCTTCATTTAAGATGATACGAAATTAAAAAAAAATCAGGGGTTCGGTACTGCGGGGATTTCCCCGGCAGTTATTTCATATTATACTTCTGAAATAAAAAATATGGTTCATGCAAAAGCTTTAGGGTAAATCATATGATGTGAAATAGAATGATTTCATAGCAAAATTGAAGGAAATGTGGTCCTTCATGTAAGGCGACACGAAATTCAAAACTAACACAGGTTCTGTACTGCGGGGATTGCCCCGCCAGTTATTTCATATTCCTTCTGAAATAAAATATGGTTGCTGCAAAAGCTTTAGTGTATGATGTGGAATAGAAGGACTGGAAAGCAAATTTAAGAAAATGGTGTCCTTCATTTAAAGCGACATGAAATTCAAAACTAACAGCGAGAAGCGGAAGAAAGAAGAAAAAATGACAAACGCATTTAGGGATCCCTAATTATTAGACAAAGCATTTGAATGATATCGCTTGTGAAGAATTTGAATGGAAACCACGGACATGCACAGAAGATTGGAACAAGATCCACTGGCGCCACCTTCAGGTGGATCTTGCTGAAACGCAATACCAACTCATATCTGGTCACAAGGAGTGTATATGCTAAATTTCGAAGGAATCGGACAAAGTTTTTGGAAGTTATCGCCTGTGAAGAATTTGAACAGACATCCACAGACACAAAGAGAGCAAGACCCATTTCAACTGGAACCGACACGAAGAAGCGAAACTCAGTGGCGCCACCTTCAGGCAAATGTTACTGAAATCCAGTACGCAACCGCGTCTTCTCACAAGAAATGCGTTTGCCGAATTTCGGAAGAATCCAAGAAAGCATTTGAAAGTTATCGCTTGTAACTGATATCCACGGACACAAAGAATCAAGATTCATTTTGACCCAGTGGCGCCATCTTCAGGCAGATGTTGCTGAAATGCGAGACCGACTGACGTCTTGTCGCAAGGAATGCGTATGCCGAATTTCGGAAGAATCCAACAAAGGGTTAGGAAGTAATCATTCGAACAGACATGCACGGACATGCACGGACACATAGAAGCAAGAACCATTTTGACCCAGTGGCGCCACCTTCAGGCAGATGTTGCTGAAATGCGAGACCGACTGGCGTCTTGTCGCAAAGAATGCGTATGCCGAATTTCGGAAGAATCCAACAAAAGGTTAGGAAGTAATCATTCGAACAGACATGCACGGACATCCACGGACATGCACGGACAAATAGAAGCAAGAACCATTCGGGGGACAAAAACGATTCGGCCACATTCGATAAACATGTACCGTGAAGTATGATGTCTCCAACCAAAACCATTTTTTCTATACAGATTCCTTTATTATAGCATGACACATCACATGGGCTTATTTTTCTTGTGGATATCTCACTAACTCATATCACGTTGGGGAACCGGTGATATTTCTATAATCTTTGACTACAGATGATCCGAAATACAATGACAACACATTTCTAGCCAGCTGTAACTCAAGGGTCAAAGCGGAACCTCTTGTTGCTTTTATGTGTGGCCTACATGTACACCGCTGTCTGCAACCCTGGACACATGCTTAAAGTGTAGAGCTCGGGGCTCAGATGTTGATGCTGTCTGGGATCTACCTGCAGCTGTGTCCAGCCAAAACAATTTGTATTTTCTCTTCACACACAAAAGATTAGGCCCAATGGACACCTGTTTAAAGGTAAAATACATGCACATGTAATCCTCATCCTCAGAATCTGCTTGATCACAGATGGGAAGAGACATACAATCAGCAGGTACATAGGGATTCATACAATTTTTGCCATCAAAAACTGTATATTACTAGGCTTCCAATGACAATGGGAAGACCTTTATTATTGTTCTGATTATTATTAGGGTTCGAAGCCAGAATGGCTTGAAGCCTTTTATTTTTCGTTCATAAAAATTTTGCTCCTCCGCCATATTTTTCGTGCGTGATATATCAAATTATTTATTATGGTCTCCCAATGCATCCAACATCCCACACTAAATTTATCATATTTTAATCTTTTACAAGCCACTGCTAAAGCATTTTCTGCATTCAACCAAATCTTTCAGGCTTTTACATATGCATTTTCCGTCCATTGTGTACCAATATACACTGATTAAAACCGACTGGCTGAGGGTTTTATTTATGTGATTTCTCCACAAAAACCGCATGGTTAATTTCATGTGAAATAAAATAGTTTGTGTTGATAATTATTATTTGATAGCATCTTGATATCACCTTTTTTCAGAGATATGTTGCCGGCATCATTGGAAACTGTTCCCCGCTTCTTTTCTTTCCTATTTTTATGGATTTTTTTTGGTTCTAATTCTGTTATGTGAATTAGGTCTTTGGATTATAGATTCGTTAATTCTTCAATGGAGGACGGCCGAATATTGAATGATGGACTAGACGCTTGTATTTCACAGACCGACTGTGGTGTGAATTATCAACACGTCTAGTTCCGATTGTTAGTATTTGTGCCAGCCTCTTGCAGTCAAGCTTATATCAGAAATATGGTATAATATCTTTGTTTGAACCTTATATTTGTCACTTTATATTTTGTTATATTCGGGTTATTTTGAACCTATTTGTATAACCTCCCGATCAGAAAATTATGGGTAAGTTCATTATCATTCAGTTTTGCGGATAAATTACATAAATAAAAATAATTTTTCAGAGAGTGCCCGGCTATCAGAAAAGTATAGTGAAGTCGAAGATACATGTAGAAGCGGCCGGTGATTCAATCGGAACCGGAGAATATGAACATAAACGTTTGAGTATTTCCTATCAGCATTTTTTAAAGACAACACGCGGTATCCTCGATAGTAAAACATTAGAGGACCGTTGGCTTAGAGCGTGATTGCCCTCTGAATTTGGAGGTAATTGCTTTCAGTATTTGGTTAATTTGCTAGACACAGAAAATCATCAATAACTAAAAGAACGTACCGTATGTATATTATCAAGCAACGCCAGCAGTGTTTCTTTTTCGGTTATTATTGAAACATCGTGATATATTGCCGGCATTACTGGGATTCTTCTTCTTGGGATTCCCGCTTCTCTTCTATCCTCTTTCTATGGATTTTTGGGGTTCTACTTCTGTTATTTGAATTAGGTCTTTGGATTATAGATTCGTTAATTCTTCAATGGAGGACGGCCGAATATTGAATGATGGGACAGATGCTTGTATTTCACAGACCGACTGTGGTGTGAATTATCAACACGTCTAGTTCCGAGTATTTGTGCCAGCCTCTTGCAGTCAAGCTTATATCAGAAATATGGTATAATATCTTTGTTTGAACTCTTTTGATTTGATACATTGGGCAAGGTATTTTCATTTGGGGCGGTAGTTCACAGAAATACATGCATGGTGAGTTAATTTTCCCTCTTCAGTTGAAAGACATTTGCAAATTACTATTTAAACGGAAGGTTTAGCCTTCTCATTTCCTACTATTCGGAATCATTTATTAAACTTACCAACCTTTGGGGGAATTATAACTCCTACCAAACTTTCTGTGCTATCACCGAAACGACAAAAAAAATTGATAGTTGACACTCCGTGACTTTATATTTTGTTATATTCGGGTTATTTTGAGGCTATTTGTATAACCCCCCGAGCAGAAAATTATGGGTAAATTCAAAATGGCGGCCACGTAGAATACCAGAAAAGTGATGTTTTCTTCATTTTTCTTCAATATTTCTGCTTTTCCGCGAGGGAAATTTGGGAAAACTGTTCCGTTTCACATCTTATTAATATTTACTAATTTATCATGCAGTTTTGCGGATAAATTACATAAATAAAAAATAACCGAAAATCCATTAAAAACATGGCTTTTTAGAAAATGACGTCACTGTAACGTTATCAGAGCGTATTTCTAGGATTTTGTTACATTTTTTTTGGTACATCTTGACTCTTGGGTACAGTGTGGTAAGTTTCGCCCCTCCCCCCCGGCTCAAGTGGTAAGAAAAATAATCGGTGGCCGAAATGGCACCTCCAGGCCTGGATAGGTCGCAAAAGCCGAGGACAGATAGAATTAAGCAAGATCTACCTATCGGTGTCATTAACACCAATGGCATGTCGAAATCGACCGTGGTTCAGGTCATCTTATTGCGCTTTATTATGTTAAACACTCAGTGTTGGTCCGGTGTTTTTTTGTTTTGTATTCTGTAAATGAGCACTGGGCGAAGAATCAAGTTTCCAAGTTTTCACCGGGTTTCAGCTAGATACAACTTTTTTGTCGGGTTTCCCATTTGTTTCTGGTGCAACGTAAATTCAATAAACCAAACCATAACTCGAAAAAAGAGCATAAAACTGCGTGTTTTATCAAGTCAGTGATTTGAATTTGTTATTGAGAATTCCTTCAAAATGATAAAACTAGACCAGGCCATATAATCCCCTATAAAAATAACCATGCACTAAGCTTCACACAGACACATTTCTACAATTTCTGGTAGACCCTCCGTGCCCCCAGTTCTCGAACCTTGAACGTCCGTAATAAATTTCTCGCCCTACTCTCGACCAGTGTTTTAGGCCAAACGAATTCATTGGCACCGGCATATATTCTTGCCCCTAATCTCAAATTAATCCAAATGAAACGTTGGTCTTTGCGGACATTGACGGCAGACAGTGTTGGGGGAAAAGTGTTTGAAAGAAAACGTGAGTTGTGGTCGACAATAAATTTCTTGTCCTTAATCTTTTTCAATTTGTTATTCCAAAGGAATTGTGTTCCTGGTCGACATTGACGGCGACAATAAATTTTTCGCCTCTACTCTGACCGTGTTTAGTCCGAACGAAAACAGTGCTATATAGTGGTGAAATGGCATGTGAGACGGCTGTTTGAATCTTTATGGAACGCTGTGGATAATAAAATACTTCATGCGTTCAAAACAAAAACTGTAGGCTGTACTCATCTGAACAGCCAGAAACGTTTCGATCAAACCATGATCATGTAGAATCGGCCATACACGATTAACTCACGAACATTTCCTAGAAAAAGAGCCAGTTCTAAGGTGTCGAAGGCCACGAAAATCTCAAAGTGAAACATGTTCTAATCGACTGCATAGATTTTAAGATTGTAAGAGATTCTTTTTATCGAGCGACTACTTTGGAAGATCATTTTAGCCAGGTGAAGGAGGACTGCGTCTTGGGTTATTTGAGAGAAATTGGTCTGTTGCATAGGTTTTAACGTGTGTATGTTTTAATGTTTTGGATTACTAAGTTATTGGCTTGAGTACTTAGAATTTTGTTTGGTCGTCGCTATATTGCTGAAATATTGCTAAACCCGACTTTAAACCTTAATTCACTCACTTCCGGACGACAATAAATTTCCCGCCCCTATTCCTGTAATGTTTCATTCCGAAGAAACACGTTGGTCCTGGACGACAATATTTTCTTACACTAATTCACGTAGTGTTCTAGTCGACAATGACGTCGACAACAATTTCCTTGCCCTGACTCTCACGGTGTTTCAGTTGGAAAGAAAACATTGGTCCTGGTCAACAATGAATGGCGACTGCAAATTTCTCGCCCTCAGTCCCGCAGCGTTTTAGATCGAAAGAAAACATTGACCCTGTTCGACAATGCCGGTCGACAATGACGGTGTTTGAGTCCGAGGAAAAGCATTGGTCCTGGTTGACAATCACGGTCAATAATGAATTTACCGTGCCTACTACTGCAATGTTCTGAAGAAAAACATTGGTCCTGTTGACAATGGCGGTCGACAATAAATTCCTTGTCCTTACTCTCGCAGTGCTTAAGTTTGAAGGAAAACATTGGTCAACAATGACGGTCGACAATAGATTTGTTGCTCTTACTCTCACAGTGTTCGAGTCCGAATAAACAACCTTGGTCCTAGCAATAAATTTCCCGTTCATACTCCCGCAGTGGTTTAGTCCGAAGGAAAGCAATGTTCCTGGACGGCAATGACGGTCGAAAATAAATTTCACGACACCACTCTCGCAATGTTTGGGTTTGAAGAAAAACATTTGTCCCGCTCGACAATGATGGTCGACAATAAATTTCATTTTTTAACAAAAAAATACTTTATTCACTATATCTCACAACGTCAATACATTTGTATAGATAATTTGCCATATTTAGTCTAGAAGACTATGTTCACAGATATACAGAGACAAATATAATACGAAGTTCACCTGAATAAAATTAACCAAATATACAACTCATAATAAGAGCAATAACTTTTTTGCCCACACTCCCGCAGTGATCTAGTCCGAAGGAAAATCTTTGTCCTGGTCGACAATGATGGTCGACAATAAATTTCCGGACTCAACTCTCGGAATGTCTGAGACCGAAGGAATACATCGGTCCTGGCCGACAATGACAGTAGATAATAAATTTCTCGACCTTATATTTCGCAGTATCTTTGTGCGTAGGAAAACTTTATTCTTGGTCGACAATGAAGGTTGAAAATGAATTTCCCGGCCCTACTCCCACAGTGTTTTAATCCGAAAAAAAAACGTTGGTCCTGGTCGACAATAAATTTCTTTCCCTCACTCTTGCAGTGTTTTAGTCCGGGAAAACCTTGGTCCTGGTTGATATTAAAATATCTTTCTGATTAACTCGACGCTAAATTTAATTGTCTCTAACTTTACTCCTAATTCCTGATCTGAAAAGCTCGTTTAAAAACTTAACACGCGTTCACATGGAATATTCTATTATCATTAAATATCAGAACATCTCTGTCAAATCCTCATGTATCAGGGTCCTAACGATAATCTTCTTGCTTCACCAACGATTGTCAGACATATAAAACTCCTTTACATTGTTCTCGCGGTTAAGCTGAAAGATACCTTTCCATCTAAATTAGGATGCATCCCATCTGACTAAATCATCGCATTCCCAAGGTGTATTCCATGCCACGAATATTTTATAGTGAAACATTCTTATCGACTGTATAGATTTTAAGACTGTAATAGATCCTTTTTATCGAGCAACTACTGTAGAAGGTCAGAGAGGACTGTGTCTTAGGTGATTTGAGAGAAATCGGTTTGCTGCCTAAGTTTTAATGTGTGTATGTTTTAATGTGTTGGATTACTAAGCTATTTACTTCAATACTTAGAATTTTGTTTGATCGTCGCTATATAGCTGAAATATTGCTGAACGCGCCGTTAAACCTTGATTCTCTCTCTTCTAAATCATCGCACCCGAATATCTTACTATCACGGAATTCGTATTCAGAATATGATACACAGGTAAAATGAAACGATATTTTCGTCATATTTCGTCTAAAGTTTAGCGTTTATTTTTTGCGAATATAAAGTTTTATTTCATAAGAGGTGAGTATTTACTAATTTATCATGAGTTCTTGCAAAGAAAATTGCGTTAATAAAAATTATTTCCTTAAAATTGACGTCCCTATGACGCCAACTGTGAGAGCATCTTTGTTTTTTCACATTTTGTTGTAGAGCTTGGCAAGGGGTAACATATGGCAAGCTGCCTAGCCTGAGGTATAACAACAATATTAAAAGGTGTGGGAGTAGTATATAAAACACCGATTGGGGCTCTTTTATGCAAATGAGGGGGAAACTGGAGGCGGCTCTCGTCCAATCAGAAGCGAGTATTTTGTCACGTGACTCACCTTGTCCACCTCCAGCCCAGAAGAGTTCCAATCTAGGGGGAGGTAACTCTGGGTGACTATAGTTCCGGCAAAGGTCCCTGGGAATGTATATTCCTCCGCGGTGATGCGGTTTTGGCGGTGATTCGGTCTCGGGAAAAAGCTTCCGCGGAGAAAAAGTCTAGTCTAGTCCCTAGATAAAATGGTCCGATGGGGTCGAGTGAGGTATCAAAGTGAAGCTTAGGTGAAGGGGCATCTAATGGGCTGGGTGTGGGATTGAAATATCGGCCTTCTGCGCATGCGCGGTGGCCGAAGGGTATGAAAATAGCCTTTTTGGAGCTAGGGAGCCCCTAATGGTCCAATGGGGTCGAGTGAGGTATCAATGTGAAGCATTCATGAAGGGGCATCTAATGGACTGGGTGTGGGGTTGAAATATCGGCATTCTGCGCATGCGCGGTGGCCCAAGGGTATGCAAATAGATGTTTTGGTATCTAGGGGAGCCAATAATGGTCCGATGGAGTTGTATGAGGTATCAAAGTGAAGCCTAGGTGAAGGGGGTATTTGATGGCTGGGTGGGTGCATGTAAAATTTTTCCTGAAAAAAATACGGAACACGGACTTTATCGAAAAACCTGGGAAAATGCCTATATGGGGTATGAGGGGTATATAGGTCGCCGGGCTTAACGGGGCTTGTCTATCAATAGAGTTATCTCCCCCTAGTTCCAGGGTGGGTGTTTGTAAAAATTTTCCTGAAAAAATACGGAATACGGACTTTATCCTAAATTACGGGAAAATGCCTATATGGGGTATGGGAGGTATAGGACCATCCTGGGAAACCTACTTCTCCACATTTGCGGTATAGGTTGTGGGGTCTCGTTTTACTCGTCTCGTCATTTAGAACATGATATGAAGTGTCCCCGTGCGAATCGGTGAAATTTTTGAAAAAAGTCACCGAACCCCATATAGTCCCATACTGAGGGTATAGGATCAATGTTTGTCCCCCTGGGAAACGTACTTCTATACATTTGCGGTAGGGTTGTGGGGTCTCGTTTTACTCGTCTCGTCATTTAGAACATGATAGGAAGTGTCCCCGTGCGAATCGGTGAAATTTTTGAAAAAAGTCACCGAGCCCCATATAGTCCCATACTGGGGTATAGGTTCAATGTTTATCCCCCTGGGAAACGTACTTCTATACATTTGCGGTAGGGTTGTGGGGTCTCGTTTTACTCGCCTCGTCATTTAGAACACGGTAGGAAGTGTTGCGGAGCGAATCGGTGAAATTTTTGAAAAAAGTCACCGAGGCCTGGGTAGGCCCATAGGCCTATACTGCATGGCTACGGGTGTATAGGGCCATACGGGGTGGACATGTTGGAGTCTAGGTGAGTCCCTAATGGTCCAATGGGGTCGAGTGAGGTCTTATTTTGAAGCTCTCGTGGAGGAGCACTTGACTACACTAATGGTTCGTCCGTGTTCAATAGTCTGCGCATGCGCATTCTGGCCGTAGTATAGAAAACAGGCATTTTGGGTGCTATGTAGGGGTGTGTTTGGGTTAGAGATGAGCTAATCACGGTTCGAATGGGTCGTGTGAGGTGTCAAAGTGAAGCTTGTGTGGGGTAGAGTCAGAATGGTGTGTTTTTGAATGCATGTCGCGTTAATCTGCGCATGCGCAGTTGGTTGTAGTAAGTAAAGTGGCCATTTTGGGGCAGTGAAGGAAGGTATTTGGGGTCGAGATGGGCTATTCACGATTCGAATGCGTCCTGGAAGGTGTCATCTTGTAGTTCTCGGGGTGTACATTCCGATTTGAGGGATGTTCGCGTCATCTGTGACGTCATTGGTGACGTCATCAGTACGAGTAGTAGCGAAAGTGAGCATTTTGGGGGAATACATGAAGGTATTTGGGGTCGACATGGACTATTCACGGTTCGAATGCGTCCTGGAAGGTGTCAGCTTGTAGCTCTCGGGGTGTAGACCCTCTGTTCGCGTCACAGGCATGTTCGCGTCACATGTGACGTCATCGGTGACGGCATCAGTAGGAGTGGTAGCGAAAGTGAACATTTTGGGGCAGTGAAAGGAGCTATTTGGTGTAGAGATGGACCAACCTTGGTCAGAATGCGTCCTGTGGGCTGTCATCTTGTAGCCTTCGGACACCTGTGACGTCATTGGTGACGTCATCAGTAGGAGTAGTAGCGGAAGTGAGCCTTTTGGGGTAGTGAAGGATGTTATTTGGTGTGGAGATGGACCATCCGCGGTGCGAATGCGTCATGGGAGGTGTCATGTTGTAGATCTTGGCGTGTAGACCCCGATTTGAGGGATATCCACAGCATCTGTGACGTCATTGGTGACGTCATCAGTACGAGTAGTAGCGAAAGTGGGCATTTTCGGGCAGTACATGAAGGTATTTGGGATCGAGATGGGCTATTCACGGTTCGAATGCGTCCTCGAAGGTGTCATCTTGTAGTTCTCGGGGTGTACATTCCGATTTGAGGGATGTTCGCGTCATCTGTGACGTCATCGGTGACGTCATCGGTACGAGTAGTAGCGAAAGTGGCATTTTCGGGCAGTACATGAAGGTATTTGGGGTCGAGATGGTGCGGTAGGAATATCATTCTGCGCATGCGCAGACGCAATGCGGAGCTCTCGTCCAATCAGAATTGAGTATTTCAAATCCGTCACAGAGCTCTCAGCCAATCAGAAGCGAGTATTTTGACCCGGTGCATTATGGGCCATATCCAAGATGGCGGCACGTATGTTCAAGATGGCGGCACATCCGGTGTCGAAAAATGGCCATTCCGTCGGGATGTGGTCACCTAGTGTCGAAAACTGGTCCTTGTATGGGTCCTGCTAGACGTTTTGACGCCATGATATAGACCGGAGAGACAGAGAAAACAACAACAACAACAAGGATGACACATGAGGGAACAACAACAACAAGAAGTTTTTTTTCATATAGTTTATTCTCCCCAATGTTACATCATACCCACGCTGGGGGAGTGGCGTTGGGTATATTTACAATTCAAGAAGATTCTTGTCCAATCAGAGGCCACCATTTGCATGTTTCATATTCGTTCCTGTCCGTTATATGTATTCTTGGCCAATCAGAAGTCTCCATTTCAGAAAGTTCCATCTTCGGCCATGTTCGCTCTGAACCGTTTATTCTAATCATCGTCGGGCAGGCCAGGATACCGTTGAGGCCACATATCCTCAGATAGTTGTTTGTGCATTCTGAGTATCTATCAGTGAATGGGTGAATACTTTCATCCGATGGGGATGGTGGTCAGTTTAACCACGAAGAACGTAACATTGGTCACCCTCTCCACTTGCCATTTTGTGTTTTGTCGTTGTTGTCGTATCCATTCCAAACTATCCACGCTGTCCAGTTCCTTCAGCATCGTCTCCAGTGACGCACGATGGATAATGGTGAAAGGCTGGTCAAA
>JAVTVY010017027.1:0-64503 GCA_036873755.1 Hanleya hanleyi | reverse complement strand
ATTAGAAAACAGGTATTCAAGTCCTTAATAAATATTATCAAAACTACTGGCTATTATTCCAGTATCTAACACTACCCCCGTGCATGCGCATCACTAACTATGTCAGCATTGGCCTAAATTTATCTTTTGGAATAAAATATAGGCAATGTGGGCACCGGAGATACCATGTTCCGTGTGGGCCGGTTGCCACATTAGTCTCAAAAATCGGAGGCCAAGACCAATTAACATCCTTGTGACAATATTGGCCAAAATTTCTCTTTTGGAATAAAATATAAGCAATGTGGGCACCGGAGATACCATGTTCCGTGTGGGCCGGTAACCACATTCGTCTCTAAAACTCAAAGGCCGCTACCAATTCAACAATCAAGGACATAAATCAGTAGCACACATCCAAGAAACAACCACGCACACGAATAATGTCACTCACAAAAATGAATACTAATTTCTACAATTGTGTTCCCTTACCTCCAACCCTCGTTAACGAATGTTAACCGTCCGGTTTTCATGCAGGGGCAGAAGACTGGAGGTTATATCAAGCATTCACATTTGGCCTTAATTATAATAATATTGTTATTTATAATATTTAGTACCTAATTAGTTATTGTTATTGTGTGACTTAGATCACGATAGTGCCAGTCGGTGGCAAAATATAACACCAGAAAACAAAAAACTACAAACTCTTCTATTCTTTGTAATACAGGCACAGAACATTGAAGAACACAGACGAGGAAGACCAGCATTAAAACAGAACACCGATGACGACAAATATTATAAAACAGCACCATGGTGGACAAGAGTAAAAACAGAAGACGGATGACGATCACAAGAATGCCAACATCGCCGCACAACAAGAAACGTCCAGAAACAGAACACCACATCCTAGACCACACCGACACGCTACCCCATAGATGACACCGAACAGACACCTTAACACAGAATATGTTCCTTTGACTTTCACGCAATATAGGACGTAGACCTGCCGTCCTGTGCCCCAATACACACTCCAAGCAATTGTTACAGGCACAGATTTCTGGAAGAACCCACCCGTCCCCATGAGCGCCGCTAGAAAAGTCGATCAGAAAAATCCTGAAGTCGCCCATGGTTCTCCCAGTTTTTTCTGGACGGCTTTGTGTGTACAAAGGGGTACCAAGACAAAGGAATCATACACGCGATTACAGTGGACTCACAATTACCAGAAAAACTTACCAAAAAAAACAAAACAGAAAGAGACTTACGAACTTGTACATATAGCGATTCTTATTTACCTCTATTTATATCTCCTACTAATCTCTCATTGTTATTTATTATTTATCTATTTATTTATTTATTTATTTATTAACTTAGCGCTGGAAAAGATATTCAATAAACAAAGTAATGTACCGCGAAAGTCAAATAAAACATTGAGTTGATGGGCCGCGAAATCCGAATGGGAAGCGGCCCTTAAACTACAATTTCAATCAATCAAAGTGTGTGTCATTCACCGTTCGACATTTGGACCAAGCATGTCACCCGTCCTACGAGCCATCCTGCCCCTTACACCCCGGGTGGGGTTACACGTCTATGAAGATAAAGTCACCCTGGTGGAAGACCGTGGAGCTATTTGCTGGGCGCCCGCTGAGACCGTATCGAATACGGTCACACTACCTCCTGACGGCTGGACCAAATTTAAACGGGCGTTGAGCGGCGAGCTCGACGGAAACCTCATCCACATAGACAATGCCATCTACGTATACCGTGCAACCTTCTTCCTACGCCTGGGCCGCTACCAAGATGCTACGCGAGGCTTCACCCTAGATCCCGATCTGTGGTCAGCCTTGGAGAAAGTGGTGCCTATTGTGGACCAGCTGTTTACACCGGACGAGCGATCATCACACCAGTTGGGGTGGGCTCGTGCTATTGAGGACGCGCTGGCTGAACCCCGTGAACAACTACATGAACCCGACGACGATGCCATTGATTACCCGGCTAGACTCAGTCAGCCCAATGACATGACCACCTGATCCTTTGATCTCACGGGGTTCTCCCTATACATACGAGAGACAGTGAAATCTGGTACCATTCACGTACTGACCATGACGGAGCATATAGTACTGGCGTATTTCAGCTTGACCCCCGAGGTTTTCCTGCACGTGTATGCGGATAAGGTCGATATCATGGAGGAGGTGGTGGGAGACACGGACCCCTGGACATTGAACGTGCCCACTATTCGTCTGTCCCGGAGGCCGAACAAATTCAAACGGCAAGGCGCCCGCCAGGTGAACTGGACGGCGACCTCATCCACTGTGTCATGATGTGGTACATCCGACGCGCCCTTTCTCTGCCCAATTGGTCGGCCAGAGTGGAGGCTAGCATTTTACCCTTCACCCGGATCTATGGTCTGCATTGGAAGATGCCGTGGTGGATGTGGATGAAGTGCTTATCAAGCGGTCATCAGACGAGTTGGACTGGTCATTTACCATGGCCACTGTGGAAGTCCACGAAGAAAATCAGAAAGAAACTCCGGCCCAAGATATACCCGTTATAAATAAACGATAGAGCCAGGGTCCATCATCATTTTGTCAACATGAAGCGCTGGGAGAAGGTGTTGGATAACTTATACTACAGTCCCGACAGTCCGGCAGCCTATAGTGCATTGTCGGCTCTCTATCGAGCGGCCAAACCCCAGGGGGTACAACGTGCCCAAGTCCGAGATTGGTTAAGAAGACAAGACACCTATACCTTACATCGATCTGTCCGTCGCCATTTTCTACGGAACCGGGTCATCGTGGGAGGAATAGATGCTCAGTGGCAAGCGGATTTGGTCGATATGACCGCCTTTGCCAAACACAACGATGGGAATCGATATATCTTGACGTGCATCGATATCCTATCCAAGTATGCGTGGGTGGTACCCATCCGGACGAAAACGGGGGCAAATCTCATAGCGGCGTTCAAAGACATCTTCAAGACCGGGCGCAAACCTTTGTATTTGCAACCGACGAAGGCACGGAATTCCTCAACAGACCGTTCCAAGCCTTTCTCAAGAAACAGAAGGTGTTTTTCTTCCATACGTACAACGAGACCAAGGCTTCCGTGGTGGAGAGGTTCAACAGGACATTCAAAGGCCGCATATATAAATATTTCACCTATAAGAATACAAGGCGGTACATCGATGCTCTCCCGAAACTGGTGAGGGGTTACAATCGAGCCTATCACCGGAGTATAGAGAGAGCCCCCATTACCGTGACCCAACGCAATGAAGCCCAAGTCTGGCGTGTCTTGTACCCCAGGCCATCGCAGCGAACGACGAAGGCGGTGTACAAGGTCGGGGACCCTGTACGGATCAGTAAAGTCAAGGGCAAGTTCGAGAAAAGTTACTTGCCCAACTGGAGCGATGAGCACTTCCTGATTAAACGGCGCCTACCCTGACAGCGGCGAGTCTATGAACTGGAAGATCTCCAAGGGGAAACGTTGCTGGGGACGTTTTACGACACGGAATTACAGCCTGTTGTAAAAACACAGCAAGACTACTACACGGTGGAGCAGATTTTGAAAACGGAACGTCGACGTGGCAAACTGTTCCATTTCGTAAAATGGCAAGGCTGGCCCAGTTCCTTCAATTCCTGGGTCGCGGCCAACCAGGTGAAACGACTATAAAACCAGACACCACTGCCGTCCTCCTTCATTCCACGTCCGACCCCAGTGCTATGGACCAACAGCAGCTGCCTCCGAAGACAGCGTCTCGCAAAACGCGCAAAGCGCAGTGGTCTTTGGGGTGCTATTGCTAACCCTGCTGAGTGTGTTGTACGGAGGTGTGTTTTACGACGTAGCCTATGTCAGTACGTTACTTAACCAACTGAGAACACCAGCCATCAGTGAAACGGGTCTACGGAGAGCACCAGTCGTATCGAGCCCAGTCACCACCACCACCACACCCCGCGTACAAGCCACGTCGAGCTCTACACTTACACCAAGTACACCTACTACGTCTCAAGACCCACCGGATTTCATCCCTCACAGTGAACCCACCACCCACGTTGTACCCACCCCCAGCACCATCTCTGAACGTGAACAGACAACGACGACCGACGTTGTACCCACCACCACTCCAGTTCACTCGCACGAAATTTACAAGAGCGGGTTACCACGACAACGGATACACCTCGAACCATGGACCCTGGGTGGCAGCATCCCTTCACTTGCGTCATCGCAGGACCGACGGGCTCCGGCAAAACGCACTTCGTCAGGAAGCTCCTTCAACACGCCGACAGCATGATCACTCCACCCATTGCCAGAGTCGTATGGTGTTACGGAGAATGGCAGGAAGCGTATGCAGCAATGCCCCACATCACGTTCGTGGAAGGCCTACCCAACCTGGCCGATTTGGAACCCGACACCTTGGTGGTTCTGGATGATCTCATGGCGGAGACGGATGCGCGGGTCACCCAACTCTTTACCAAAGGCAGTCATCATCGACGGCTCAGCATCATCTACATTGTGCAGAATCTGTTCAGTAAAAACAAAGAACATCGGAACATCAGCTAAAATGCCCACTACCTGGTGGCCCCCAAAACTCCTGAGAGACATGGGCCACTCAAACTCAAGCTGCACCCGGAGGGGATGATGTGTATCCCCGGCTGCATACCGTTTTGTAAAGCCGGAAGCCTTTAAAGATGCCACAACCCTCAGCACGGGTATATGCTCTTCGACCTCAAGCAAGCCACCCCCGACCACCTTCGACTACGGACCGGCATCTTTCCCGGAGAGACCCACCACGTGTACATGCAAAAATAATGTAAACACATCCACAGTGGCGCCCCCAGCTGGGGTGTTTGTGTTTGATGATGGGGATAATAAAAAGAATGAATACCACAGCATGGTTGACTTTGTCTCTGTTCTATGAGGTAGATAAAAAGGGCAGAGTTGTGGGTTCTGGCATTAGTTGTACATGATGTCTGCGCGAGTACGGAAGCACGCTCCCACGCTCCGTGTATTGAAGACGGCCCCACCCGAGTTGGTCCGAACCATTGTACGCGGTGCGGACCCCGACCTTGTACGCTGTCTGTGCGAGATCGGGTACAATCTGTTAAAAGGCAACGTACCACTGACTCCGGCTCAGAAGACCAAGTTGGCCAAGCATAAGACAGGTCTCCGAACCCTAGTCCACAAGCGGGTCCCTCAAACACAAAAGAAAAGGTGTTACAGAAAGGCGGCTTTCTCGGGGCCATCTTAGCACCGTTGGCCGCTTCCGTGCTGGGTCCAGTATTGGGTGGACTCTTCGGCCGACAATGAACCACACGAAAAAAATGGTCCTCGTCGAACCACGGTTCCTGCAAAACCTCCAATCACCCTACCCTGTCCCACCTACGGTGAAGACCATAAACAGCCTCGATGGAGAGATGCAACAGATCTTACAGAGACTGGGGTTAAGCGACAGTGAGAAAGTACAACGGTACAATGAGACGCTTCAACGGTACATGACGTTCATGGACCAATACAAACCTCGCTCTACCCCAGCAACAGCACCACCACCACCACCACCACCACCACGTGACAGACCGCCGACCTCAGCACCGTTCCAACAGCCGCCATTACCAGGGGTAGCTCCCACAGCCCCACAGTGGGTGGAAGACGAAGTGCTGAAGAGTGTACCTGCCTCGTTCAAGAAACAAGCTGGCCTGGTATTACAACGGATGAAACAGAATCCTAACATGACTTGGAATGATAAAGGCGAACTCCTGGTACAGAATCAGGTGGTTCCCGGCACCCACATGACGGATTTAGTGAATGATCTGATGCGTCAACGCAGATCGCACACCGATCCTCGAGGATGGAAGGTCTTCGCTCAAGGCTTGAAAGACATGCATGTACCACAGGAATTGGTGGGGAACCCCAACCGCTGGGCCTTTATGCAGCAAACCCAGCAATCGCCGAGTCGTGCACCACGACTCTCACCACAACCTTCTTGGGAAGCCGACTGGGAACCGGAGTCACCCCCCAAAACTCCACCACCATCACAACGGGCACCTTCTTTTCAGACCTTTAAAACACCACCCTCGATCAGGACACCCCACATCTCCAGAGCCGTGACACGTAGCAAGTCAACGCGACGAACACGACGCCGGACACAACCGCCCAAGGCCTGGAACACCTATTAAAACCAACAGCAGCAGCAGGACAGCTCAGTCGCCATGTTTTACCTGTCCCTACCCAGTAACAGTTCGCTGGATGTGTTTCCTGACAACACCGTGGCCAAGTACGTCACCCAGTTACCGCAACCGTTACATTTACCTGGCCGGTGGGAATGCGGCCTCGTGGATATCCAATACCCTTACTCGTGGTACAACGTGCGAGCCAATGAAGTGTGGTACGAGGTGACCTACGAAGGCAAAAACACCCGACTCACCCTGCCCGAAGGCCAATACGATACCCCCCAAAGAGTTCATGGGTGGGCTGTCAAGACTGATGCATTATAAGGCGCTACGGGGGGTGACGAATACTTCAAGACCCATCAAAGCCTATCCCTTCAAGAATCCCGTGGACTTCGATTACAACGCACACAACGACAAGGCACAGCTTATCGTCTCCGGCAAGGCGAGTGTCGTACTGAGTGCTATCCTACAGCAAATGCTGGGTTTCGATCTAAAGACGTTCGCTGGTCCCACCGAACACCATGGCGAGATGCCGATGGATATGAAGTCGGGTATGTACGAGTTCACCATCAGTTCACCATCAGTAATGCGGATACGGCCTATGTGGATTTAGCCCATACCTACTTGTATGTGAAAGCCAAGGTGGTCAATGGAGCTGGCACCAGAATCGCTGATCAAGCAACGGTGGGCCCGACGAATCTCTGGCTGCACTCGATGTTTCAGCAGGTGGATATTTTTCTCAGCGACAAACTCATCAGTGACTCCACCAACACGTACCCCTATCGAGCCTACATCGAGACACTGTTGTCGTATGCCCGAGAGGCTAAAAAATCTCAGCTGACAACCGCTTTATTCTACAAGGACACGCCCGAGCACATGGACACGGCGGACAATGGGGGATATAACAAACGGAAGGCGTTCACTGCGAACAGTGCCTCGGTGGATATGATGGGTCGACTGCATGCAGACATGTTCATGCAAGACCGGTACCTCTTGAACAAGATCCCCATCAAAATCCGACTGATACGGGCGCCTCCGACCTTCGCCTTGATGGCCACTAACGTAGAGGGGCATGCAGCGGACTATAAGATTGTCATCCAAGACGCAGTCCTGTATATCCGAAAAGTGAAACCGAATCCAGCCGTTCAGTTGGGACACATGAAAGCCTTGGAAACAAAACCAGCCCAGTACCCTATCCGACGTGTGCAAACCAAAGTGTTCTCTGTGCCTGCTGGAAATATGGGCGCCAACAAAGAAAACCTGTTCCTGGGGGAATTACCCAAGCGCTTGATCCTGGCCTGTGTGGAAAATACCAGTTTCAGCGGAGCCTACCCAGAGAATCCGTTTGACTTTCAACATTTCGGCATCAATTTTGTGGCCCTGCATGTGGATGGACAACAGGTGCCAGCCACGGCCTTAATACCGAACTTTGGGCGGAGGAATTTCATTCGAGCCTATCAGAGCCTGTTTACAGCCACCGGTCAAATCAACCAGGACGAAGGGAATATGATCAGTCGGGAGGACTACGCGAACGGATACACGTTGTTCTGTTTCGATCTGACTCCCACCTTAGAGAACGACCATCAGCTGGCCCTGGCCAAGCAAGGCAATTTACGGTTGGAAATCCACTTTGCACGAACCCTGGCGACCACCGTCAATGTGATCTGCTACGCCGAGTTTGACAACATCATTCAAGTGGACAAGGCGCGCAACGTCCTGTGTGACTTCTCCACCTAAAATGGATACAGACCAGATAACCCCCGTGCTGGAGAATGACCCAGAGACACGTAGGGTCTTTCAAGGGGTGTTCGCCCGAGATGTGTTTCCATTAGACCGTATGTATCCTGCTGCTTACGTTCTCAACACGGACCCGATGGAGGGACCCGGTGAACACTGGGTGGCCGTGTACTTGACAGAACAGCAGGGGGAATACTTTGACCCGTACGGCCTGCCACCCCTCCATCCCGATTTAACAGACTTCATGGATCAAGGCACAGAGACGTGATGTTGGAACAGTCAAACGTTGCAAAGCCTGACCAGTGGCGTGTGCGGACAATATTGCTTGTTTTACCTGTACCATCGATGCAGGGGAAGACCCTTATCTACTATCGTACAGATGTTTGACGAGTACCCCCAGGCCGAGGACCGCGATGTACTCGTCTATGACTGGGCCGCCCATCATTTCAATGTACAAGCCCCGTTCTGGACTTAAGTTAATGACAAGCCCCTTGTTCTGGGCTTCAATGTACAAGCCCCTTGTTCTGGGCTTCAGTTAATTACAAGCCCCTTGTTCTGGGCTTCAGTTAATTACAAGCCCCTTGTTCTGGGCTTCAGTTAATTACAAGCCCCTTGTTCTGGGCTTGAGTTTTCACGTGGTTGTTCTCACGTTGTTGTTGTTCACTGAATAAAAAAAAAATGAGATCTCACCAAAAAACCCTGTCTTGTGTGTTTTATTCCTAATGCATCAATGCCCAATGTGGAAATTCAGTCAAACTGAAATCAGTGGTGTAGGATGGGGCCAAAATGTAACCCATCAAGTTTAGAATGCAAGAGCACTATAGTAAAAAATAGAGAGCCAATGAAATCAGCCTACAGACCAAGTACGTGTTTTTGGTCTAGGTTTGGAGCAGGCATTTCATTGAGGTACGTGTATACGGTGAGTGAAAAGACTCGTCCAACACGTATAGATTATGTTGATGACTATAAGTTCTAGGTAACCCATCAAGGTTAGAATGCAAGAGCATTACAGTAAAAATAGAGAGCCAATGAAATCAGCCTACAGACCAAGTACGTGTCTTTGGTCTAGGTTTGGAGCGGGCATTTCATTGAGGTACGTGTATACAGTGAGTGAAGAGACTCGTCCAACACGTATAGATTATGACTATAAGTTCTATGAGCATAATAGTTAAGTTCTTTTCTCAAACTTGCTTCCCGATTGGCTCTTTTTCTCGACCGCTGATTGGTCCAAATGGAACTGCCCATCTTTCCCAGGTTCATCTAGAATCCCTTTTTTTTGTGCTCAAGCTCTGACTATAGCGATGCCGCAACATTGTCTCATTGGACATTGGACCGTCTGACCTGGAGGTGACCCTTTGACCTTTTCACCCGCGTCCGCGCGCGCGCGCACTGCCGGGGATGACGCGGGATGACGCGCGCGCGCGCGCGCGCTGCGGGACACTGGGGTGGGGCGGGAAAACACCCTGGCGGTTGAACATTGGAACTCTTGTGGGTTTGGAGGATGAACATACGGACGTCCCTGAGGAAGACCCTGCGTATATACTCCTGTAAAATAAAGCCGATTTTATTTCTTTGGAAGGGGCAAGGTCAATAGGACTTGCGCTTTTTATACTACTAAACTGTGAAGTAGATTACATCTTACATAGGCCTTAAGGCCGTGATATGCATATGAAGTATTCTGGGGCATGGTCAGTACTTTCCAATTTTTCCCTTCGTCTACTACTCGCCGATTTTTTTGATTTTTTTTTATTATTTATTTATTTATTTATTTATTTATTTCCTCGAGAGCTTTAAAATAAGACCTCACTCTACCCAATCGGGCCAGTAGTGCTCCACCTAGACTCCAACATGTCCACCCCGTATGGATTTATACATACTAATATCCCAGTATATGAGTGTATATGGGTCTATATGGATCTATATACAAGCCTACGCGGTACTTTCAAATTTTTTTCCATCGTATTCTACATGATCAACCTCATAGCTCATAGTAAAAGCCATAAAACAAACCCGACCACCCCTATACCCATACAGGCCAAATATAGCGGACACCATCTTCGCCTGGGAATTGGTCTAGTCCGAGTTGTCTCCCTTGCACCAAAGCGTATAGATGGGACTGTGGTTTGGCTGGCGCGATTATCCGGGCAAATTGACCTTGAGCAGCCATTTTGTTAGCGTTTTGTTAGCGTCCTGCATACGGAGGACGATTTCACTGATCATTGTGTTGTTTTCTGAGCTGGGGAACATTCTCTGTCGCAGTTTATAACGGAACTTTCTTCCTTTCGGTGTCCGCTGAGATGAATAATGTGACGAAACTCTGCACATTCATCGCCTGCATGTATACCCGTCACACGTGGACTGTAATCGAGGGAGTGTGCTGTGTTGTGTTCGAGCGGACGCATAAATTTGTGTGATATCAGACAGGAAACGTGAAAATTGATATTCTTTCACAGATTTCGAAGTGTATACAGTTCTGGTGAGCTGAACGCAGCCTTTATGAGCAGCGATTGAACGATGATGTAGGCCACCGAACAGGTTTTGTGGAATCAACATTCTGTAACACTCCCCCTCCCCCCTTGACTGGAGGGATTTTATCGGACATCTGCAGTACGGAACGCTATTTGTTGCATACATTCGCTTATCGTGGCAGTCCGTATAATTTGTCAATTTTTGTGTTTGGTTTCGTGAGAGAGGACGACATTGGTTTTCATCAGTGCAAAACTCCCGCCCCCCGACCCGCACCACAACAGTGAAAGCTGGTGGATGAAATTCTACTCCACGGGAACGGTAACGAATGAATGGAATATCTTACCAAACTCTCAGGTAGGATGTGGGTTTCAGGAGTTCACCGGGTGTGACAATTTCTTTATAATGATTTGTGATAAAAGCGGGTAAAACCTAATGTCAAAATCTCGTTGAAGGTCACGGAGATGTCGATTTATTGCTGATCAGCTGATTTCCAGGACAGACAGACATTATCTCGGCTCTTTTCTCTTCGAAATTCTTGTAATTTTCTCAATACAAATAAATATTTAAATTGACTCTGAGTTTTCTGTTGGCATTATTTCAGCAATATTATGCACTAAAATCTGATGATTCGAAATAAAACTAGGAAATTTTTTATCTTTGGGCAATGGTAACACAACACTATACAGTGTGCATGGAAAAAATTTTTTTAGCAGATACCACCATATTGCACTGACTGACACCCACAGGCCGCCATCTTGTCCCACCACCCACACACGCCGCCATCTTGTCCCACCACCCACAGGCCGCCATCTTGTCCCACCACCCACAAGCCGTGTAGACTATAAATAACGTGTAGTCTGTTCCCATTTATTCACAAAATACGATTATAACGACTTCGGCTGCAGAAACTCCACCACAACGATGCCAACACGAAGCCGAGGTATCCCGCCTCAACGAACAGATTAACGGTATGAGACATGGATGAAATGAAGGCGGAGATTTCCAGACAGAACAAACAACGCCATAAAGAAGAAAAAAAATCAAGATGCAGCGTGTGTACAGATGAAGAGAGCCAGTACGCAGTATATTGAAAAAATGGGCGAGGGAGGGGAGGGGGAGGGGGGGAAGGTTGGTGGAAGAGCCAAAACATTTTTTTTTATTTTAAAAAAAAGGAAAAAAAGATTCATGGAGCCAAAAAAAATCTTTTTCATTTTCTATGTTTTTTTTACAATTAAAAAAGGGTTTGAAAAAGGGGTAACGGGGGGAGGGGGGGAGGATTGGTGGAAGAGCAAAAAAATTTTTTTTTTGGGGGGTAAGTGGGTCGAGTGAGGTATCAAATTGAAGCTTAGGTGAAGGAGCATCTGATGGACTGGGTGTAGGGTTGAATTAGGGTGATTCTGCGCATGCGCGGCGGCCGAAGGGTATGAAAATAGACGTTTTGGCATCTAGGGGAGCCCCTAGTGGACCGATGGGGTGGAGTGAGGTATCAAAGTGAAGCTTAGGTGAAGGAGCATCTAATGGACTGATTCCATACCCAGGTCACGCCCGATTCACGCAGACCGGAAGTGACGTCATACACCTGCGCACAACCGTGATGGAAAAACCCCAGAACCAAGTGAGTACATGCATTCCATACAGGCAGGCGAGGTCAAAATACTCGCTTCTGATTGGCTGTCAAAGGTGACGATATGCAAATTTTTGAGGTCAAAGGTCAATGGTAGTGAATATACACACTCTATACTGGATATGACCTTGAACTGATCACGTGACCTCCCCGTGAGGGGAAAAACCCCAGAACCAAGTCAGTACATGCATCCCATAGTCCCAGGTCACGCCCGATTCACGCAGACCGGAAGTGACGTCATACACCTGCGCACAACCGTGATGGAAAAAACCCAGAACCAAGTCAGTACATGCATTCCATACAGGCAGAATGCAGGCAGGCAGACAGGAAGGCAGGCAGGCAGGGAGGCAGGCAGGCAGGTCAGGTCAGGTAAGTCACAGTGCTCCGCAAAAGTAGTGCAATGAATACTCCCCTACCCTAAAAATCGACTCCTTTTATACGTTTTTCTATAATCCGCCATCTTGTCCCACCACCCACAGCCGCCATCTTGTCCCACCACCCACCATCCACAGCCGCCATCTTGTCCCACCACCCACAGCCGCCATCTTGTCCCACCACCCACCATCCACAGCCGCCATCTTGTCCCACCACCCACCCACCATCCACAGCCGCCATCTTGTCCCACCACCCACACCACCACACACGCCGCCATCTTGTCCCACCACCCACCACCCACAGCCGCCATCTTGTCCCACCACCCACAGCCGCCATCTTGTCCCACCACCCACAGCCGCCATCTTGTCCCACCACCCACAGCCGCCATCTTGTCCCACCACCCACAACCGCCATCTTGTCCCACCACCCACAGCCGCCATCTTGTCCCACCACCCACAGCCGCCATCTTGTCCCACCACCCACAGCCGCCATCTTGTCCCACCACCCACAGCCGCCATCTTGTCCCACCACCCACAGCCGCCATCTTGTCCCACCACCCACAGCCACCATCTTGTCCCACCACCCACACACACACACACACGCATGCGCACACCACCAATTGTGACGTCACCACAGGTTCTGCGCATGCGCAGTGAGGCACTCCCTTATCAATTTACGGTTTGTATACTACTATCATTTTCATACCTTTTCTCTGGGTTGTGGGTCGAATTTGGCACATTTTCATACATTTTATGGAGTTGAAGAAGGCTTAAGGAGGATTGCACGTCTTTTCTCAATTTCAATAGCGCACTTGCCTCCTGGAATAATGGCATGAGTGTGCCCGTTTAGAAAATATATACTTTTACAGGGTTTTTGTTAAAGATTTTAACATTTTGTCATTTAGGTGTGAACTGCATCCTTAGAGAAAGCTCAATAAGAATCCTTGTTGGGTAGGCCATTTATTACGGTAGAGAAAGGAACGATTTTTATGATATCCACATAGTTCTCCTCGCTGAAGTTTTGTATCTCCTATAGAGAACTTTCTCATTACTTCTAGGCACCATGGTTTCCCCTGTAACAACATAGATCAAGTTATGCCAGTCGCTAAGCCCAGCATCAAAGGAATCCGAGCTCATGAAAAGGGTGAAATGATCATTCATTCAGCCGGGGTTAGTTTGTCACCGCTACATCTATCAAGCTTTCATACGTCTAAGATTTTTCAGTCCGAATACTTCACATATATCACATAAAGCTTTGCCATGCTTTCCAGGATCATCAGGATCGAAATTAAGATCTCCCATCATTAGAACATGGGCGTATGTCGCAAAGGACTTTTCAAGTATTCTAGTTGTACCTAACTGAAACTGTTTTTACATACCGAGTATTAACCATTTTCTTGATTTCGTTTTCACTTCGACAGCTATCGATTCCACTCGCGAATCTTCGAGTTTATATATCCTTCTGGACGCAATGTCCCATCTCACATAGAATAATAAACCACCACCATTTGTCGTTCTATCCTTACCTTACATAGTGAAGCCATGTATATCAAATTGATTATCGAGTAAAGAATTATCAATTTCGGTATCACTAATAATCGTGATATCTACCAGATTTTTATCATGGCATTATTATGGACATCACCCATTTTATATCGCACACTGTTTATGTTCAGGTGAGCTATAATAATATTACCTTTGTTTTTTGTTTCTCGCTTGTAGTAGTTCATCGAAGATTGAGTTAGAGTCCACGGAGTCACACATACTGTTTTCGGAGCTAATTTAGTGTGCTAATCTTCAGTCAACCAGTTCGGTATATCACGACCGCTACGACACTCAGCTCTGGAACACAGCCAGCTGTAATTGGACTTACTTAGGTCACGATACTGTTTCAATGTTGGATCCGTACATTTTCGGTGAGCCAATACAGTACAGGCTCGGCATTGTACCTATGCCTAGCGTTTATAAACCCCTTTATTACAAACACTGCAGAGGTTTTGAACTGGGCCCGGGTTTATCTGTATGTCATCCGACATCAATATTATTAGTATAAGCGTGTACCAGGTAAGACTGATAGTTGACTTACACGAAAGTGACCTGGATCTTGAACCAGCTATTAGGACTGATAATGCGAGTTTCTTGAATAGGTTTCCGGCGATAATTTCATCATAAAAGTCACATCTTTATCTTTTCAGATCGTTGTTGGTGTCAAATGAATATAGCGATCCAGTTATAGGATTGCAAATCTTGGAAAACTCACCGGAAACGGCATAAATCATGAGAGTAAAAACAACACCCTGTACACCGGCGGCCATTTCACATAAAAGGTATATTCATATGTTGTAGAATCGAAAAGAAATCAGTGAAAATGCAACATATAACGGTAGTGGAAAAGGATGTCAGCGTACTGACAAGTCATATGACAACGACATTTCTATGACTTGTTTACTCACATAGGTCATACGTCAATAAAAATAGTCCCTGATGCGATAACAATCGAGAAGTAGGTATGTTTGAACACACTGCTTGGTGTACAGTAAAGCCTTTTATATCGAGCCTTTGGTTTAGAGACAACGCACAAACCTGCAATTCTTTGATACAGAAGAATGATCATCTCAGTCAAGGTAAACCAAGATGGTATCAAGCAGGGAAATACCATGTTGTGGTAACGCTATGAAAAATTCGTGCGAACTGTTTGCCAGTATTCTCCGAGATCTCATAATGAACGAATCACAGGCGAGAGAGAGAGAGAGAGAATTAAGGTTTAACGTCGCGTTCAGCAATATTTCAGCTAAATAGCGACGATAAACCAATCACAACACAATGTGGTGTCTTGCTATACGAAAATGTACAACTTGCGCGAGATTTTGATATTTTCTGTCGCCCGACAAAAGTAGACTGAACGGAGCGACAAACCCTTTGAACTTTCTGGAGAAAAGCGTGTACCACGCATCATATCTGGGTATGGTGCCTTTTTTGACATTTTCGAATTGTAGAGCACACTTATAATTAATGTAGTATGATGTACAAGGGTTACGTCGTAAAATACCATCATGATGGTACATTCCTGGCATACCATGGCACAGGATGTGGCACAGGCATGGCACATCGTGGGACCGACATGGTATATCGTGGAACCGATATGGTACACCATGGTAAATCCATGGTGCAATGGCTGAAAGCACCGTGGTGTTTTCAGCTTGGTACACCATGATGTATCCATAGAAGTGCATCAACTGTGATTGATGCTGAAAGTGTTAGAAAAGGTTCTTTCGAGTAATGACTACGGCATTTCCGGACGGCTTCAGTCTACGACCTAACGCCTGTATGTATGCTGTTCTAGACGGCAGCACAATCTCAACAGGCTCTCGTTCTTCTCATCAAATTCCTCGTGCTAATCACTGCTAGCCAAGCGGGACTTCATCAGTGCTATTGTTCCGTCATTCAGAAGACCGTCCTGCTAGTAAAATGTATTTAGAGTTTAGGAAATGAAAACGGCGGACGGAAATCTTTTTGTCTTGTACATGATATTTGTCGGTCCAGCAACTTATGTGGGTTACTGAGCTTTTAACATACGCATTGGTTGAATTTCCATATGGTATCGTGTGTCACATTGAAATATTTTAATGATGAAATTGAATCCCATATTGACTTCATCTGATGACAAGCTATGTAAGTATCATTGAACAAAATTATCGATTTTAATTCTCATTTCGGGTTTTAGTCACTGGCTTGCATCGAAGGGATGTCTCATTGAGGAGAAACACTTTGTCGACCACGGTCGTGTTGGTGTATCGGCGATTGAATTCTGTGAATTTATTTCGTGATGTACGGCATCAATACTAAGCATCGGTGTGATAACTAAAGTGGACACTGTACGCAGTATCAGTAAGGCCGAAGAGGACACAGTGGGAATTACATGTTGTGGGAGTCAGTTAAGGCAAAAATCCACCATAAGAAAGGTAAGTTTCTATGGTGCGCCCTGTTAAGCATGTCGTTGATGCAGCCTGGAAGCTTGAATACAACTGCACACATATAAATCAAATCAGATGTTTGGTATAGACAACTGTTCCGATTGGATGGTCGTATTTGTTTTACAACAAACACCTTAGTTCGACGCGTTGATTTCCCTCACTGCATATTCCACAGATGACCAGTGTTACCTCTCGACGATATGTCTCATTCCCCGTATATTCCAGGGCGAAGGTTGAGATAATTCGGCCATACCCCTTGTCTGAGTCCAAGCACAGAGCAATCAATGGCCCATCTTGGATGCCATCTGCATGGTTTTCACATGGTTCTCGCTTTGAAATTAGTAGAGTAAGAATGAAAGTGAAAGTAGCTATTCTCAACGGCTATTTTAATGCTGGGTATCGAATGTTAGATCTGGCTGTTGGATTGTAGAGTTGTTCTTCTAACATACATTGATTTCATACCTGAGCGTCAGTGCATTTGCTTGCCGAGGAAATCTCAGTTGGCTCTTGTATCAACGACATATATTTTACTTCATGTATACATGCAAGTTTCATAAAAATAGACAGTTCATCGGCTTCACATGGATCATGTAAATAAGAAAGCTACATTCGGCATCATAAGCTATAATCAATATTCTTTATTCTAGTCAATAATTTAACAAAGTATATTCGCTCAAGTCAGAGTTATCTAAGAAAAGAATTCTGTCGTCACTATCATGATATCAGCTTGAATAAACGAAAGCCTACCGGGATCGCTATTTTGTGGTATTCAGGCGTTCATCAGTTTCATAAGAATACTGGATGTCAGCATTGCGTATGACCTTCAAAGTCCAGATTCATCTTCTTTACAATCATCTAATCATCCAATGCCCCCATTCATCTAACATCCTTGATTGACGTCTATTTCTGGATTTCGTGCACTGAGTACTTCATTAAAAGAAAGGTTTCGCCGATGCGTCAAACTTTATCGTGGTTTCCTTTGCGAATGTCCCTCGATAACCCGATTTTCTCCAATAGCCGATCGAATGTGTTGCATTCTTGCGCAGCCCGGTCAAGGTGTCCGGATTCTAGATAAAAAGTATTGAAAAGATCCACTGTTAATTCATTTCACCAGTTTGATCCACGCGGTCAAATCATTCTGGTACGATCCCGTTTTGCCCCATGTCCAATCATTTTTAACAATAAGAAATTCAATTGGAGACGAAGAATGATCTCACATGGGATATGGATTCATTCCGAGCTTCATTAAATCTTTATGCGTCTTAACTTTGACAGTTTGAAAAGAAGACTTCAATCAATTTTGAATTAGTCAACGTTAACGCAGCAGTAATTAGTGACTAAAGATGAAATGACCCGCTACGCAGGCATCTAGGTCACAATGTAATACATATTCACGAATAGCCTTCACATTTCTAACAGTTCGGCGGCAATATTTCACAATATCTGATTACAACGTGAGATAGATTAAAGGTTATAATGTTCAGTGAAATATAGGTTCTATGTTTGGAAATGTATTCGCAGCTCCTGTATGGTGTTTGACCTCCTTTCCCAACACACGCATAAACTTCATGCCACTATCATTCTGAGAGATCTGTCCGATGAGATATGAGTCGCGACGGTACGTCCAGTGGTTCCTGAGTTAGGAATGAGTGATATATGTCAGGTGTGAAGTGAAATCATTTGTCTTCTCGGTTGGGATAAACGTTAGTTTCAAAACTCGGAACATACGGTGACACTAATATTAGTTTTGTCAGATTGAAATATATAGAACAAAGATGGATATACCATGTCTGTACACTTGGCAATAATTGATAGTTTGCGGTATCGTAGCTTTGCCTTCCCTTATATGTGTTGTAATTCTACTCCCAATCGATCCCAGGTAAACACTCTGTGATACTGTATATGTATAGTCCAGATATCATATTCACATCAAGCTATAGTTCTTAAGTATTTTACGGTAGTTCACATCATGGCCAACCAATATGTAGAAGAAAGGTATATTTATTCGACAATAATTTGACCGTTTTATAAACTTCTTGGCACTATAATTGTTTTACCCGTAACATTTGTCCAACAAATACAACATATTTGTATGTATTTTACTGTAATTTAAATGAGTTTTACATATTGGACAAGGTATGAATATATTGCTTGTATACAACTCTCTGCATTCATGTGCATCACGCCAGGCTATGCACTGATTTTGTATTGTCTATCGTATATATACATATAACATAGTGAAATTTGTGGTAACCAGCCCCACCCCTCGGACGCAGTCCTCAGTAATTCGAAGCAAAACCTTTGTATCTCTACATCAAGGGCTATCGAGTTATAGGACAATTCAATTTGGACCATGGATATATACCGAATGTAGGATGAGACGCCTGTACTTTGTTAACCTGGCATACTACAAACAGTCTCTGGAAACGTGTACATCAACAAGTCCTGCACTGATTTATATGGGGTATTGTACATGTCGCATGTATACCAGTATCTATAGACATTCGGAAGTGACCAGTCCCACCCCCTGCGTTTTTCATTTTGCTCAGCGTTCAGCATTTCGGTCATAATGTTTTAATAAACACAACTGAAAAAAAGGTTCTATTTTTCGTTTATGAATATGTAAATGAATAATTTGTGTATGTTATGTCTGCATTATTAGCAATAGCGTGATCCGGAAAAAGATTCAATGATAAAATGTTCATTAAGTTAAACGCTTCAGCTGTGGATATGTTTTCACATCTTTTCGGTGCCCTTGCTCAACACACAAATATCTTCTCGTTGAGATAAACGCTTGTTTCAAAACCAGGAACATGCGATGACACTAGTATTATGAAAACAACACATTTTTTGCAAGCTAAAATATACAGCAGAAAGATATACGATATACGATGACAATAATTTAGTAGTTCAAGGTATTACTGACTACAAACTACTCATAATTGATCCCAGGTAAACACTTCACAATACTTTATATTTAGGAACCGGATATCATATTCACACAAAGCTGTGGAAATAAATATTCCGTATTTTATGGTAATTTACACCCTGACCAACAAAAATATAGAAGAAAGGTGGATATAGGCTTCATCCGGTAATTATTTCAACGTTTATAATTATGAATTTCTCTGTATAGTAATTTTTGCATTCGCAATTTTTTCAACTCTACAACATATTCTTATGTGTCTTACGGTAATTTGTATTACTGTAAGATATTAGTCCCATAATAGAAGGGCTTTTATATATAGCTTACGGTAATTTAAATCAAGACAAACCGTGCAAGTAAAAAATGCAATGTGTAAACGGCTACCTACTTAATGTGGGATCTGATGCTCGTATTACTACGTACAGCGTCAGTATAAACGTATACATGTCCCCTCTTCACGTTCGGCACTAATTTGATATTGGCTATCGTATATGCTAATAACAAAGAGGTACATGTAGGCAGATTTTATGGATTAATGGTATAGATATAGATGCATGTGTTAACTGTATTTCACTATAAAACTGTTTTGAACGATGCCTCGTTAAAAATTGATATGATGCTCCTAATACAATACACTACAAAGTCTATTTATTCTCAATTTTATTGCAGAAACAATAGCTGTGAAGCTAATATCACCGAGAGATGATTGAAACAACACGATGAATAAAACGATAGATGATATTTAGTTTGAGATAAATTAAAATGGTCTACATAACCAAGAATTGAAGATGATATACAGCGAGGCAGATAAAATGCCAGGCGAATGTAAACTTGCTACGCTACTGTAAGGAAAGAAATTGTTCGTTTTGAAATACGAAATATTACGATTTAAGACAAATAAAACGGAGTTCAAATTGAATTATAGATTATAAATTGACTAAAAGTTTGATAACATTTGACTAAAATCACAGTGATGACTAGAGCATTTACATAAAAATACGTAAATTGTATACCGCTGGTAGTGAGAGATTTAATAATACATTAAAACTAAAGCGCGACAAAGCTGATAACAGAGGGAAGTGTTTGCTTAAATATTACAAACATAACATTTACGTGTTTTTAAAAGTTTCTTGAAAGACTTCAAGCTCGTAGCGTGTTTTTGTTTTTTTTGTTTTTTTATCTTTTGGTAATTGGTTCCAGATCTTAGCAGCGGAGTATGTGAAAGAGGTTAGTTTCCAATTCGATGTCATCACACGAGGCTGCTGAATCTGTACGCCTCTCCCCATCGAATAATGAACAGTCTGTGTTGGTACAAAGTCAGTCACGACACTGGACTGAGATGCCAAAATCTAGTAGAATGCTGATGGAACATTTGAAAATACAGCCTTGTGTATCGCAATATGATTGCATTAACCTTTGATGTGAGACAATTAAGACATATTCCAAGAAGTTTGGCATCTCAATTCAACCTCGAATCGAGTCGAGTGATTTCGAGAATGATCGAGATGGTCTAGAAAACCGAGAGGAAGAAAACCGAATTAGATAAACCGGAAACCCTTGAAACGAAACGAGATATTTATCTGTATTACTCAGTTATCGTATCGTAAAAACTTCTCAATCGATTGGACGTGACCTCTAAAACGTTCGATTTTACGCGTGTGGCGATCAACCTAGTTAACTCGAGCGCGCGAGCTCGTGCTGTCTTGCATCCTTTAATGCTCTACATACTTAGTAAAAATATCATCAACACTGACGTTATAAGGTATTGTCGCGTGTGATTGTTCTCGTGCTGTCACGCATCCTTTAATGCTCTATATACTTAGTAAAAATATCATCAACACTAACGTTATAAGGTATTGTCGCGTGTACTTGTCCTCGTGCTGTCTCGCATCCTTTAATGCTCTATATACTTAGTAAAAATACACCAACACTGACTGACGTTATAACGTCAGTGTTGATGTATTGTATACCTTGTATATAAGTTATTGTCGCGTGTACTTGTCCTCGTGCTGTCTCTCATCCTTATGCTCTATATACTTAGTAAAAATATCATCAACACTGACGTTATAAGGTATTGTCGCGTGTACTTGTCCTCGTGCTGTCTCGCATCCTTTTGCTCTATATACTTAGTAAAAATATCATCAACACACACTGACGTTATAAGGTATTGTCGCGTGTACTTGTCCTCGTGCTGTCTCTCATCCTTATGCTCTATATACTTAGTAAAAATATCATCAACACTACTGACGTTATAAGGTATTGTCGCGTGTACTTGTCCTCGTGCTGTCTCTCATCCTTTGCTCTATATACTTAGTAAAAATATCATCAACACACACTGACGTTATAAGGTATTGTCGCGTGTACTTGTCCTCGTGCTGTCTCTCATCCTTATGCTCTATATACTTAGTAAAAATATCATCAACACACACTGACGTTATAAGGTATTGTCGCGTGTACTTGTCCTCGTGCTGTCTCTCATCCTTATGCTCTATATACTTAGTAAAAATATCATCAACACTGACGTTATAAGGTATTGTCGCGTGTACTTGTCCTCGTGCTGTCTCGCATCCTTTTGCTCTATATACTTAGTAAAAATATCATCAACACACACTGACGTTATAAGGTATTGTCGCGTGTACTTGTCCTCGTGCTGTCTCTCATCCTTATGCTCTATATACTTAGTAAAGATATCATCAACACTAACGTTATAAGGTATTGTCGCGTGTACTTGTCCTCGTGCTGTCTCGCATCCTTTAATGCTCTATATACTTAGTAAAAATACATCAACACTGATGTTGTAACGTCGGTGTTGATGTATTATATACCTTGTATATAAGTTATTGTCGCGTGTACTTCTCCTCGTGCTGTCTCTCATCCTTATGCTCTATATACTTAGTAAAAATATCATCAACACTGACGTTATAAGGTATTGTTATATAGGTCATTCTGCCATTCGCGTTCGTGATGACAAACATGCCATTTGAGATTAAGACTTTCTGTGACACAACAATCACTGTTTCCTCGTCAGTTACTTTGGGAAGTCATCATGAAGTAGGTTCGTGTACACCTTCGATCGATATAATCCCAAAACCAAAATCTGTTGTGTGTTATAGCAGCAAAACGAAGCAGCGCTATGAAAAGCACATAGAAGCAATTACTCGATCTGGTAGGGACCTACACATCAGTTGGAAATTTAAGGAAAGGCAATGCTCATCATCCTTGTGACACACTATGTTAGGAACGGACTTGGTACTGCCGAATACGGTAGGGTGGAGAGGGTAAAAAAGACGACTTAAAATCAAAAGAGCCATTTGTGTGGTTTTGCATGTAGGTTTTATCCCATTCATGGCAATTACCATGATTTACTTCAATCCAGCTTCAATTGTATTGGATTTTGTAAGTTAGTTGTAAACACAATTGGTATTCCGTACTGAGTATATTAAATATAGCCCACAGATCATAGTTGATAGATACTTATGGATGCATGATCAAGGATGTGGGAACGAAAACTTCCGACGAGGGTTGAAACATCGCTACCATCTGTTCTCGTAACATAATATTATTGAAATGAGCGGCTGCCAGAACGATTGAGTTCCTCATATGGTTTGTGATGTATTATGACAAAAGCGACAATGCCATTATATTATGATATTTTAAGGCGAAATCGGATATGTTTCAACGGATAACACAATAGCGAAGGAGTTCATATTGTTCACAAGTATTCGTGCCGAATTTTCATCTGTGTGCACTTTTGACACATGCTTTGCAATTCTTCGAGTCAGCAGGTATGGAAATGAAATCAAGTTACCTTTGATACAAGTTACATTTGAATCGCGACGGTACGTCAAGTGGTTCCTGAGTTAAAAATGAATGATATATCGGAACATACGGTGACACTAATATTAGTATTGGCAGATTGAAATATATAGAACAAAGATGGATATACCATGTCGGTGCACATGGGCAATAATTGATAGTTTGCCGTATCGTAGCTATGCCTTCTCGTCTCAATCGATCCCAGGTAAACACTTTGCGATACTGTACATTCAGATATCATATTCACACCAAGCTATAGTTTTTAAGTATTTTATAGTAGTTCACATCTTGGCCAACCAATATGTAGAAGAAAGGTATATTTATTCGACAATAATTTGACCGCTTTATAAACTTCTTGGTACTATAATTGTTTTACCCGTAACATTTGTTCAACAAATCCAGCATATTTGTATTATTTTACCGTAATGTAAATGAGTTTTACATATTGGACAAGGTATGAATATATTGCTTGTATACAACCTCAGCGTACATGTGCACTACGCCAGGCTATGCACTGACTTTGTATTGTCTATCGTATGTAATATACATATAACATTGGGAAATATGTGGTAGCCAGCTCCACCCCTCAGATCCAGTCCACAATATGCCACTGTCCGACGCAAGACCTTTGTAATGACGTATAAATTGCATTTCTATATCAAGGGCTATCGAGTTATAGGACAATACAATTTGGACCATGGATATATACGGAATGTAGGATGTGACGCCTGTACCTTGTTAACATGGCATACTACAAACAGTCTCTGGAAACGTGTACCTCAACAAGTCCTGCACTGATTTATATGGGGTATTGTACATGTTGCATGTATACCAGTATTTATAGACTTTCGGGATTGGCCAGCCCCACCTCCTGCGGTTTTCATTTTGTTCAGCGTTCAGCATTTCGGTGATAATGTTTTAATAAACACAATTGGAAAAAAAAGGTTTTATTTCTCGCTAGTGAATATGTAGATGTTTAATTTGTGTATGTTTAGCGTCTGCATTATTGGCTATAGAGTGCTTGGCTATAGAGTGATCCGCTACGCGGACACGTAGCTTTAATAAGTACTCATGAATAGCTGTAAAATGAATATGAATAAAACGATTTAAGACAAATAAAACGTTATATAAATATACAATAAAGAATTAAATTCCAATTGAAGTATAGATTATAAATTGACTTAAAGTTTGATAACATTTGACTAAAATCACAGTGATGACTAGAGCATTTACCCAAAAATACGTAAATTATATACCCCTCGTAGTGAGAGATTTAATAATACATTAAAGCTAAAGCACGACAAAGCACAAAGGCGTGGAAATATTTCTTCGGTATTTTATGGTCATTTACACCTTAGCCAACAAAAATATAGAAGAAAGGTGGATATAAGATTCATCCGGTAATTATTTCGACGTTTATATTATTACGAATTTCTCTGTATAGTAATTTTTGCATTCGCAATTTTTTCAACACTACAACATATTCTTATGTCTCTTACGGTAATTTGTATCAGTGTGAAATATTAGTCCCATAATAGAAGGGCGTTTATATATAGTTTACTGTACTTTAAACCAAGACCAACCGTGTATATAACAAGCAGCCAGAGGATGCTAGGTCCCCCGCCAAAATGGCAGCAATATTTATAAGCGCTGTCGGTTTCAGAAGATATTCATGAGGATGGCAACAGCTACTTCACAGGCGTAAGAAGCAGAGGGGTCTTTCCACCTTCCCAGGTTTTGAGATCAACTCCGAATGGCTGACTGAATGTTGATTGCTACTGTAATATATTTTCTTTACCATGTAGCATGAAAATTATGTAACCGAAATGCAACCCCAAGAGACAACTCATGGCATATTATCTGCAAACTAAATTTGACAAGAATATGAAGGCATCCTCAACCTATTGCCCAGAAACCAAATTTAGACTTTGCCACAAGGAGTCACCACCTGTAGGTGCAAGCAGGCAAAACACAATCCCAAATGACATCTCATGTCATGGTATCGGCATATGAACTTTGAGACTCTGAAGAGGGGTCCTCAAGTTATTGCCGGTACTAGATGCCCACCGGTGTTGATGTTATTTGGGGCGGGTCACATATGAATACAAAATTTGAGAATAATCTGATGAGCAGTTGCCAAATTATTGCCCGGAAACAAATTTTTCCACCAGGAGACGCCACCTGTAGGCAGAAGCGGAAAAAATACAATCCCAAGGAACATGGTATCGTGGGGACATCTGCATACCAAATTTGAGAAGAATCCGATGAGGGTCCTCACGTTATTGCCCAGAAACCAAATTTAGATTTTGACATCAGGTGACGCCACCTCTAGGCGCAAGTCAGTGAAATGCATTATCAAGCGACATCTTATGTCACGGTACATTCATACAAAATTTGAGAAGAATCCGATGGTCAGTTCTCAAGTTATTACCCGAAAACGAATTTTTGATGTTGCCACCAGGTGGCGCCACCTGTGAGTGCAAGTGAGCGAAAGGCAATCCCAAGCAACAGCTCCTGGCATGGTAAATGCATGCCAAATTTGAGAAGAATCCGATGAGCTGCAACGTTTCTCATGTTACCCAGAAAGGTACATATGTAGGATATTTCAAAGAAATTCGACCAAATGTTTCTAAGTTATCACTTGCAGCATGGAATAATGGAATGAACTCTAGTGGCGCCACCTCCGGGTGGATTTTGCTGAAACGCATCACCAACGGTGTTTTGTCGCAGGAATGCATTTACCAAATTTCGAAGAAATCCGACAAATTGTTCGAAAGTTATCGCTCGCGAAGGATTTGAACAAACATGAACGGACATGCATTAAAGATTGGAGCAAGACCCAGTGGCGCCACCTACAGGCGGATCTTGCTGAAACGTAATACCAGCGACGTCTTGTCGCAAAGAATGCAGATGCCAAATTTCGGAGGAATCCGACAAAGCATTTAGGAGTTATCACTTACGCAGTATTTGCACGGACATGCACTAAATATTGGAACAAGATCCAGTGGCGCCACCTACAGGCGGATCTTGCTGAAACGTAATACCAACAGACGTCTTGTCGCAAAGAATGCAGATGCCAAATTTCGGAGGAATCCGACAAAGCATTTAGGAGTTATCGCTTATGAAGCATTTGCACGAACATCCACAGACATGCACTAAAGATTGGAACAAGACCCAGTGGCGCCACCTACAGGCGGATCTTGCTGAAACGTAATACCAACAGACATCTTGTCGCAAAGAATGCAGATGCCAAATTTCGGAGGAATCGGACAAAGCATTTAGGAGTTATCGCTTACGAAGTATTTGCACGGACATGCACTGACATGCACTAAAGATTGGAACAAGACCCAGTGGCGCCACCTACAGGCGGATTTTGCTGAAACGTAATACCAAGAGACGTCTTGTCGCAAAGAATGCAGATGCCAAATTTCGGAGGAATCCGACAAAGCATTTAGAAGTTATTGCTTACGAAGTATTTGCACGGACATGCACGGACATGCACTAAAGATTGGAACAAGACCCAGTGGCGCCACCTACAGGCAGATCTTGCTGAAATGTAATACCAAGAGACGTCTTGTCGCAAAGAATGCAGATGCCAAATTTCGGAGGAATCCGACAAAGCATTTAAAAGTTATTGCTTACGAAGTATTTGCACGGACATGTCCGTGCATGCACGGACACATAGAAGCAAGAACCATTTTAAAGTCCCCGGCCGCGTTGCGGCAGGGGACAAAAATGCAATGTGTAAACGGCTACCTCTTAATGTGAGATCTGATGATCGTTTTACTACGTACAGCGTCAGTATAAAGGTATACATGTCCCCTCTCCAGGTTCGGCACTAATTTGATATTGGCTATCGTATATGCTGATAACAAAGAGGTAGACAGATTTTATGGCATAGATATAGATGCCTGGGTTAACTGTATTTCTCTATAAAACTGTTTTGAACGATGCATCGTTAAAAATGGATACACTACAAAGTCTATTTATTCCCAGTTTTATTGCAGAAACAATAGCTGTGAAGCTAATATCACCGAGTGAGGATTGAAGCAACACGATGAATAAAACGATAGATGATATTTAGTTTGAGATAAATTATAATGTTCTACATAGCCAAGAATTGAAAATGATATACAGTGAGGCAGATAAAATGCCAGGCGAATGTAAACTTGCTACGCTACTGTAAGGAAAGAAATTGTTCGTTTTGAAATACGAAATATTACGATTTAAGACAAATAAAATGGAGTTCAAATTGAATTATAGATTATAAATTGACTAAAAGTTTGATAACATTTGAGTAAAATCACAGTGATGACTAGAGCATTTACATAAAAATACGTAAATTGTATACCGCTCGTAGTGAGCGATTTAACAATACATTAAAACTAAAGCACGACAAAGCTGATAACAGAGGGAAGTGTTTGCTTAAATATTACAAACATAACCTTTACGTGTTTTTAAAAGTTTCTTGAAAGACTTCAAGCTCGTAGCGTTTTTTTTTGTTTTTTTTTGTTTTTTTTTATCTTTTGGTAATTGGTTCCAGATCTTAGCAGCGGAGTATGTGAAAGAGGTTAGTTTCCAATTCGATGTCATCACACGAGGCTGCTGAATCTGTACGCCTCTCCCCATCGAATAATGAACAGTCTGTGTTGGTACAAAGTCAGTCACGACACTGGACTGAGATGCCAAAATCTAGTAGAATGCTGATGGAACATTTGAAAATACAGCCTTGTGTATCGCAATATGATTGCATTAACCTTTGATGTGAGACAATTAAGACATATTCCAAGAAGTTTGGCATCTCAATTCAACCTCGAATCGAGTCGAGTGATTTCGAGAATGATCGAGATGGTCTAGAAAACCGAGAGGAAGAAAACCGAATTAGATAAACCGGGAACCCTTGAAACGAAACGAGATACTTATCTGTATTACTCAGTTATCGTATCGTGAAAACTTCTCAATCGATTGGACGTGACCTCTAAAACGTTCGATTTTACGCGTGTGGCGATCAACCTAGTTAACTCGAGCGCGCGAGCTCGTGCTGTCTTGCATCCTTTAATGCTCTACATACTTAGTAAAAATATCATCAACACTGACGTTATAAGGTATTGTTATATAGGTCATTCTGCCATTCGCGTTCGTCATGACAAACATGCCATTTGAGATTAAGACTTTCTGTGACACAACAATCACTGTTTCCTCGTCAGTTATTTGGGAAGTCATCATGAAGTAGGTTCGTGTACACCTTCGATCGATATAATCCCAAAACCAAAATCTGTTGTGTGTTATAGCAGCAAAACGAAGCAGCGCTATGAAAAGCACATAGAAGCTATTACCCGAACTGGTAGGGACCTACACATCAGTTGGAAATTTAAGGAAAGGCAATGCTCATCATCCCCGTGACACACTATGTTAGGAACGGACTTGGTGCTGCCGAATACGGTAGGGTGGAGAGGGTAAAAAAGACGACTTAAAATCAAAAGAGCCATTTGTGTGGTTTTGCATGTAGATTTTATCCCATTCATGGCAATTACCATGATTTACTTCAATCCAGCGTCTTGTATTGGATTTTTTAAGTTAGTTGTAAACACAATTGGTATTCCGTACTGGGTATATTAAATATAGCCCACAGATCATAGTTGATAGATACTTATGGATGCATGATCAAGGATGTGGGAACGAAAACTTCCGACGAGGGTTGAAACATCGCTACCATCTGTTCTCGTAACATAATATTATTGAAATAACCGGCTGCCAGAACGATTGAGTTCCTCATGGTTTGTGATGTATTATGACAAAAGCGACAATGCCATTATATTATGATATTTTAAGGCGAAATCGGATATGTTTCAACGGATAACACAATAGCGAAGGAGTTCATATTGTTCACAAGTATTCGTGCCGAATTTTCATCTGTGTGCACTTTTGACACATGCTTTGCAATTCTTCGAGTCAGCAGGTATGGAAATGAAATCAAGTTACCTTTGATACAAGTTACATTTGAATCGCGACGGTACGTCAAGTGGTTCCTGAGTTAAAAATGAATGATATATCGGAACATACGGTGACACTAATATTAGTATTGGCAGATTGAAATATATAGAACAAAGATGGATATACCATGTCGGTGCACATGGGCAATAATTGATAGTTTGCCGTATCGTAGCTATGCCTTCTCGTCTCAATCGATCCCAGGTAAACACTTTGCGATACTGTACATTCAGATATCATATTCACACCAAGCTATAGTTTTTAAGTATTTTATAGTAGTTCACATCTTGGCCAACCAATATGTAGAAGAAAGGTATATTTATTCGACAATAATTTGACCGCTTTATAAACTTCTTGGTACTATAATTGTTTTACCCGTAACATTTGTTCAACAAATCCAACATATTTGTATGTATTTTACCGTAATGTAAATGAGTTTTACATATTGGACAAGGTATGAATATATTGCTTGTATACAACCTCAGCGTACATGTGCACTACGCCAGGCTATGCACCGACTTTGTATTGTCTATCGTATGTAATATACATATAACATTGGGAAATATGTGGTAGCCAGCTCCACCCCTCAGATCCAGTCCACAATATGCCACTGTCCGACGCAAGACCTTTGTAATGACGTATAAATTGCATTTCTATATCAAGGGCTATCGAGTTATAGGACAATACAATTTGGACCATGGATATATACGGAATGTAGGATGTGACGCCTGTACCTTGTTAACATGGCATACTACAAACAGTCTCTGGAAACGTGTACATCACCAAGTCCTGCACTGATTTATATGGGGTATTGTACATGTTGCATGTATACCAGTATTTATAGACTTTCGGGATTGGCCAGCCCCACCCCCTGCGGTTTTCATTTTGTTCAGCGTTCAGCATTTCGGTGATAATGTTTTAATAAACACAATTGGAAAAAAAGGTTTTATTTCTCGCTAATGAATATGTAGATGTTTAATTTGTGTATGTTTAGCGTCTGCATTATTGGCTATAAGAGTGATTGGCTATAGAGTGATCCGCTACGCGGATACGTAGCTTTAATAAGTACTCATTGTAAGATATGAGCATCTTATGATAATTGGTTTTCTACAAGTTATTCAGATATAAGCATCTTATGATAATAAGTTTTCTACAGTTAAATATTGTATGATAGTCTTGATGTCATATATGATGCCTGCCTGTATGATTTTTAATAACATCGTAATACCCCGGTTTTATGATTTGTTTGACATTTTCAGTATCCTGTTTGGAATGTTAAAAGTATGGAGGAATGTTTTTAACCACATTTATTTGTGAGAATCAATTCTGAACATATAAACCGTTTATGTAAGTACAATGATTTAACCTTCAGTTTGATGGTTGTGGTATGCAATGTGACAGTTCTGTGATATGTCTGTCCAAATAGTACTTAAGCTAAGTACATCCTTGTCGGGTTAAACTGACATTAGAATTGTATAAAAAGGAATGAACGGCATATTACAGGCAGATCGTAACACCACGTCTCCCTGATGGCAGTCCCATCTTGTAGCATTAGAAGCTCATGCTTCCAATAATAGTGTGCTAACTCCAGTTTCGGAAAAATGACTGACTACAGAACAGTCTGGATGTTGATGTGGTTACCCTAGTCTGCCTACCAAATAGTGCCGGTCGTTCCTAATTTAGGTGGACTGAATCTACAATAAATCGGCTTAATATTCAGCAGACGTTTTCGTTGTATCCTCTCTCATTTAAAGACGTTGTCAAGACTTCGGTATCTTTAGAAGCCGGACCCCTTGGAATCTATTATTGTTTAAGGTTTTGTGAAGACGATCCCTGTGTCTTGAGACGACCAATGCGTTACAACATCTTATAGATCACGCGCACAAGCCCTGTCGTCTTAGAAGACCGCAAATTTCACATCATGAATAGCGGTTTGTGGCTATATTTCACAAATTCTGACACAACGGGAAAAAGATTCAATGATAAAATGTTCATTAAGTTAAAAGCTTCACCTGTGGATATTTATTCACATCTTTTTTGGTGCCCTTGTTCAACACACAAATATCTTCTCGTTGAGATAAACGCTTGTTTCAAAACGAGGACCATGCGATGACACTCGTATCATGAAAACAATACATTATTTTGCAAAATAAAATATACAGAAGAAAGATGGATATACGATGGCAATAATTTAGTAGTTCCAGGTAATACTGACTACAAACTACTCATAATCAATCCCAGGTAAACACTTCAAAATACTGTATATTTAGGAACCGGATATGATATTCACACAAAGGTGTGGAAATATTTCTTCGGTATTTTATGGTAATTTACACCTTAGCCAACAAAAATATAGACGAAAGGTGGATATAAGATTCATCCGGTAATTATTTCGACGTTTATATTATTACGAATTTCTCTGTATAGTAATTTTTGCATTCGCAAATTTTTCAACACTACAACATATTCTTATGTCTCTTACGGTAATTTGTATCAGTGTGAAATGTTAGTCCCATAATAGAAGAGCTTTTATATATAGTTTACTGTACTTTAAACCAAGACCAACCGTGTATATAAAAAATGCAATGTGTAAACGGCTACCTCTTAATGTGAGATCTGATGATCGTTTTACTACGTACAGCGTCAGTATAAAGGTATACATGTTCGGCACTAATTTGATATTGGCTATCGTATAGGCTGATAACAAAGAGGTAGACAGATTTTATGGCATAGATATAGATGCCTGGGTTAACTGTATTTTTCTACAAAACTGTTTTGAACGATGCATCGTTAAAAATGGATATCATGCTCCTAATACAATACACTACAAAGTCTATTTATTCCCAGTTTTATTGCAGCAACAATAGCTGTGAAGCTAATATCACCGAGAGAGGATTGAAGCAACACGATGAATAAAACGATAGATGATATTTAGTTTGAGATAAATTATAATGTTCTACATAGCCAAGAATTGAAGATGATATGCAGTGAGGCAGATAAAATGCTAGGCGAATGTAAACTTGCTACGCTACTGTAAGGAAAGAAATTGTTCGTTTTGAAATACGAAATATTACGATTTAAGACAAATAAAACGTTATATAAATATACAATAAAGAATTAAGTTCAAATTGAAGTATAGATTATAAATTAACTAAAAGTTTGATAACATTTGACTAAAATCACAGTGATGACTAGAGCATTTACACAAAAATACGTAAATTATATACCGCTCGTAGTGAGAGATTTAATAATACATTAAAACTAAAGCACATCAAAGCTAATAACAGAGTGAAGTGTTTGCTTAAATATTACAAACATAACATTTACGTGTTTTTAAAAGTTTCTTGAAAGACTTCAAGCTCGTAGCGGTTTTTTTGTTTGTTTGTTTTTTGATCTTTTGGTAATTGGTTCCAGATCTTAGCAGCGGAGTATGTGAAAGAGGTTAGTTTCCAACTCGATGTCATCACACGAGGCTGCTGAATATGTACGCCTCTCCCCATCGAATAATGAACAGTCTGTGTTGGCACATAGTCAGTCACGACACTGGACTGAGATGCCAAAATCTAGTAGAATGCTGATGGAACATTTGAAAATACAGCCTTGTGTATCGCAATATGATTGCATTAACCTTTGATGTGAGACAATTAAGACATATTCCAAGAAGTTTGGCATCTCAATTCAACCTCGAATCGAGTCGAGTGATTTCGAGAATGATCGAGATGGTCTAGAAAACCGAGAGGAAGATAACCGAATTAGATAAACCGGGAACCCTTGAAACGAAACGAGATATTTATCTGTATTACTCAATTATCGTGTCGTGAAAACTTCTCAATCGATTGGACGTGACCTCTAAAACGTTCGATTTTACGCGTGTGGCGATCAACCTAGTTAACTCGAGCGCGCGAGCTCGTGCTGTCTTGCATCCTTTAATGCTCTACATACTTAGTAAAAATATCAACACTGACGTTGTAAGGTATTGTCGCGTGTGATTGTTCTCGTGCTGTCACGCATCCTTTAATGCTGTACATACTTAGTAAAAATATCATCAACACTAACGTTATAGGGTATTGTCGCGTGTACTTGTCCTCGTGCTGTCTCTCATCCTTATGCTCTATATACTTAGTAAAAATATCATCAACACACACTGACGTTATAAGGTATTGTCGCGTGTACTTGTCCTCGTGCTGTCTCTCATCCTTATGCTCTATATACTTAGTAAAAATATCATCAACACTAACGTTATAAGTTATTGTCGCGTGTACTTGTCCTCGTGCTGTCTCTCATCCTTATGCTCTATATACTTAGTAAAAATATCATCAACACTAACGTTATAAGGTATTGTCGCGTGTACTTGTCCTCGTGCTGTCTCGCATCCTTTAATGCTCTATATACTTAGTAAAAATACATCAACTCTGATGTTGTAACGTCGGTGTTGATGTATTATATACCTTGTATATAAGTTATTGTCGCGTGTACTTCTCCTCGTGCTGTCTCTCATCCTTATGCTCTATATACTTAGTAAAAATATCATCAACACTGACGTTATAGGATATTGTTATATAGGTCATTCTGCCATTCGCGTTCGTCATGACAAACATGCCATTTGAGATTAAGACTTTCTGTGACACAACAATCACTGTTTCCTCGTCAGTTATTTGGGAAGTCATCATGAAGTAGGTTCGTGTACACCATCGATCGATATAATCCCAAAACCAAAATCTGTTGTGTGTTATAGCAGCAAAACGAAGCAGCGCTATGAAAAGCACATAGAAGCAATTACCCGATCTGGTAGGGACCTACACATCAGTTGGAAAATTAAGGAAAGGCAATGCTCATCATCCTTGTGACACACTATGTTAGGAACGGACTTGGTGCTGCCGAATACGGTAGGGTGGAGAGAGTAAAAAAGACGACTTAAAATCAAAAGAGCCATTTGTGTGGTTTTGCATGTAGGTTTTATCCCATTCATGGCAATTACCATGATTTACTTCAATCCAGCGTCTTGTATTGGATTTTTTAAGCTAGTTGTAAACACAATTGGTATTCCGTACTGAGTATATTAAATATAGCCCACAGATCCTAGTTGATAGATACTTATGGATGCATGATCAAGGATGTGGGAACGAAAACTTCCGACGAGGGTTGAAACATCGGTACCATCTGTTCTCGTAACATAATATTATTGAAATGAGCGGCTGCCAGAACGATTGAGTTCCTCATATGGTTTGTGATGTATTATGACAAAAGCGACAATGCCATTATATTATGATATTTTAAGGCGAAATCGGATATGTTTCAACGGATAACACAATAGCGAAGGAGTTCATATTGTTCACAAGTATTCGTGCCGAATTTTCATCTGTGTGCACTTTTGACACATGCTTTGCAATTCTTCGAGTCAGCAGCTATGGAAATGAAATCAAGTTACCTTTGATACAAGTTACATTTGAATCGCGACGGTACGTCAAGTGGTTCCTGAGTTAAAAATGAATGATATATCGGAACATACGGTGACACTAATATTAGTATTGGCAGATTGAAATATATAGAACAAAGATGGATATACCATGTCGGTGCACATGGGCAATAATTGATAGTTTGCCGTATCGTAGCTATGCCTTCTCGTCTCAATCGATCCCAGGTAAACACTTTGCGATACTGTACATTCAGATATCATATTCACACCAAGCTATAGTTTTTAAGTATTTTATAGTAGTTCACATCTTGGCCAACCAATATGTAGAAGAAAGGTATATTTATTCGACAATAATTTGACCGCTTTATAAACTTCTTGGTACTATAATTGTTTTACCCGTACCATTTGTTCAACAAATCCAGCATATTTGTATGTATTTTACCGTAATGTAAATGAGTTTTACATATTGGACAAGGTATGAATATATTGCTTGTATACAGCCTCAGCGTACCTGTGCACTACGCCAGGCTATGCACTGACTTTGTATTGTCTATCGTATGTAATATACATATAACATTGGGAAATATGTGGTAGCCAGCTCCACCCCTCAGATCCAGTCCACAATATGCCACTGTCCGACGCAAGACCTTTGTAATGACGTATAAATTGCATTTCTATATCAAGGGCTATCGAGTTATAGGACAATACAATTTGGACCATGGATATATACGGAATGTAGGATGTGACGCCTGTACCTTGTTAACATGGCATACTACAAACAGTCTCTGGAAACGTGTACATCAACAAATCCTGCACTGATTTATATGGGGTATTGTACATGTTGCATGTATACCAGTATTTATAGACTTTCGGGATTGGCCAGCCCCACCTCCTGCGGTTTTCATTTTGTTCAGCGTTCAGCATTTCGGTGATAATGTTTTAATAAACACAATTGGAAAAAAAAGGTTTTATTTCTCGCTAGTGAATATGTAGATGTTTAATTTGTGTATGTTTAGCGTCTGCATTATTGGCTATAGAGTGCTTGGCTATAGAGTGATCCGCTACGCGGACACGTAGCTTTAATAAGTACTCATGAATAGCTGTAAAATGAATATGAATAAAACGATTTAAGACAAATAAAACGTTATATAAATATACAATAAAGAATTAAGTTCCAATTGAAGTATAGATTATAAATTGACTTAAAGTTTGATAACATTTGACTAAAATCACAGTGATGACTAGAGCATTTACCCAAAAATACGTAAATTATATACCCCTCGTAGTGAGAGATTTAATAATACATTAAAACTAAAGCACGACAAAGCACAAAGGTGTGGAAATATTTCTTCGGTATTTTATGGTCATTTACACCTTAGCCAACAAAAATATAGAAGAAAGGTGGATATAAGATTCATCCGGTAATTATTTCGACGTTTATATTATTACGAATTTCTCTGTATAGTAATTTTTGCATTCGCAATTTTTTCAACACTACAACATATTCTTATGTCTCTTACGGTAATTTGTATCAGTGTGAAATATTAGTCCCATAATAGAAGGGCGTTTATATATAGTTTACTGTACTTTAAACCAAGACCAACCGTCTCAAAAATGCAATGTGTAAACGGTTACCTCTTAATGTGAGATCTGATGATCGTTTTACTACGTACAGCGTCAGTATAAAGGTATACATGTCCCCTCTCCAGGTTCGGCACTAATTTGATATTGGCTATCGTATATGCTGATAACAAAGAGGTAGACAGATTTTATGGCATAGATATATATGCCTGGGTTAACTGTATTTCTCTATAAAACTGTTTTGAACGATGCATCGTTAAAAATGGATATCATGCTCCTAATACAATACACTACAAAGTCTATTTATTCCCAGTTTTATTGCAGCAACAATAGCTGTGAAGCTAATATCACCGAGAAAGGATTGAAGCAACACGATGAATAAAACGATAGATGATATTTAGTTTGAGATAAATTATAATGTTCTACGTATACATAGCCAAGAATTGAAGATGATATACAGTGAGGCAGATAAAATGCCAGGCGAATGTAAACTTGCTACGCTACTGTAAGTAAAGAAATTGTTCGTTTTGAAATACGAAATATTACGATTTAAGACAAATAAAATGGAGTTCAAATTGAATTATAGATTATAAATTGACTAAAAGTTTGATAACATTTGACTAAAATCACAGTGATGACTAGAGCATTTACATAAAAATACGTAAATTGTATACCGCTCGTAGTGAGCGATTTAACAATACATTAAAACTAAAGCACGACAAAGCTGATAACAGAGGGAAGTGTTTGCTTAAATATTACAAACATAACCTTTACGTGTTTTTAAAAGTTTCTTGAAAGACTTCAAGCTCGTAGCGTTTTTTTTTGTTTTTTTTTGTTTTTTTTTATCTTTTGGTAATTGGTTCCAGATCTTAGCAGCGGAGTATGTGAAAGAGGTTAGTTTCCAATTCGATGTCATCACACGAGGCTGCTGAATCTGTACGCCTCTCCCCATCGAATAATGAACAGTCTGTGTTGGTACAAAGTCAGTCACGACACTGGACTGAGATGCCAAAATCTAGTAGAATGCTGATGGAACATTTGAAAATACAGCCTTGTGTATCGCAATATGATTGCATTAACCTTTGATGTGAGACAATTAAGACATATTCCAAGAAGTTTGGCATCTCAATTCAACCTCGAATCGAGTCGAGTGATTTCGAGAATGATCGAGATGGTCTAGAAAACCGAGAGGAAGAAAACCGAATTAGATAAACCGGAAACCCTTGAAACGAAACGAGATACTTATCTGTATTACTCAGTTATCGTATCGTAAAAACTTCTCAATCGATTGGACGTGACCTCTAAAACGTTCGATTTTACGCGTGTGGCGATCAACCTAGTTAACTCGAGCGCGCGAGCTCGTGCTGTCTTGCATCCTTTAATGCTCTACATACTTAGTAAAAATATCATCAACACTGACGTTATAAGGTATTGTTATATAGGTCATTCTGCCATTCGCGTTCGTGATGACAAACATGCCATTTGAGATTAAGACTTTCTGTGACACAACAATCACTGTTTCCTCGTCAGTTATTTGGGAAGTCATCATGAAGTAGGTTCGTGTACACCTTCGATCGATATAATCCCAAAACCAAAATCTGTTGTGTGTTATAGCAGCAAAACGAAGCAGCGCTATGAAAAGCACATAGAAGCTATTACCCGAACTGGTAGGGACCTACACATCAGTTGGAAATTTAAGGAAAGGCAATGCTCATCATCCCCGTGACACACTATGTTAGGAACGGACTTGGTGCTGCCGAATACGGTAGGGTGGAGAGGGTAAAAAAGACGACTTAAAATCAAAAGAGCCATTTGTGTGGTTTTGCATGTAGATTTTATCCCATTCATGGCAATTACCATGATTTACTTCAATCCAGCGTCTTGTATTGGATTTTTTAAGTTAGTTGTAAACACAATTGGTATTCCGTACTGGGTATATTAAATATAGTCCACAGATCATAGTTGATAGATACTTATGGATGCATGATCAAGGATGTGGGAACGAAAACTTCCGACGAGGGTTGAAACATCGGTACCATCTGTTCTCGTAACATAATATTATTGAAATTAGCGGCTGGCAGAACGATTGAGTTCCTCATGGTTTGTGATGTATTATGACAAAAGCGACAATGCCATTATATTATGATATTTTAAGGCGAAATCGGATATGTTTCAACGGATAACACAATAGCGAAGGAGTTCATATTGTTCACAAGTATTCGTGCCGAATTTTCATCTGTGTGCACTTTTGACACATGCTTTGCAATTCTTCGAGTCAGCAGCTATGGAAATGAAATCAAGTTACCTTTGATACAAGTTACATTTGAATCGCGACGGTACGTCAAGTGGTTCCTGAGTTAAAAATGAATGATATATCGGAACATACGGTGACACTAATATTAGTATTGGCAGATTGAAATATATAGAACAAAGATGGATATACCATGTCGGTGCACATGGGCAATAATTGATAGTTTGCCGTATCGTAGCTATGCCTTCTCGTCTCAATCGATCCCAGGTAAACACTTTGCGATACTGTACATTCAGATATCATATTCACACCAAGCTATAGTTTTTAAGTATTTTATAGTAGTTCACATCTTGGCCAACCAATATGTAGAAGAAAGGTATATTTATTCGACAATAATTTGACCGCTTTATAAACTTCTTGGTACTATAATTGTTTTACCCGTAACATTTGTTCAACAAATCCAGCATATTTGTATGTATTTTACCGTAATGTAAATGAGTTTTACATATTGGACAAGGTATGAATATATTGCTTGTATACAACCTCAGCGTACATGTGCACTACGCCAGGCTATGCACTGACTTTGTATTGTCTATCGTATGTAATATACATATACCATTGGGAAATATGTGGTAGCCAGCTCCACCCCTCAGATCCAGTCCACAATATGCCACTGTCCGACGCAAGACCTTTGTAATGACGTATAAATTGCATTTCTATATCAAGGGCTATCGAGTTATAGGACAATACAATTTGGACCATGGATATATACGGAATGTAGGATGTGACGCCTGTACCTTGTTAACATGGCATACTACAAACAGTCTCTGGAAACGTGTACATCACCAAGCCCTGCACTGATTTATATGGGGTATTGTACATGTTGCATGTATACCAGTATTTATAGACTTTCGGGATTGGCCAGCCCCATCCCCTGCGGTTTTCATTTTGTTCAGCGTTCAGCATTTCGGTGATAATGTTTTAATAAACACAATTGGGAAAAAAGGTTTTATTTCTCGCTAATGAATATGTAGATGTTTAATTTGTGTATGTTTAGCGTCTGCATTATTGGCTATAGAGTGATTGGCTATAGAGTGATCCGCTACGCGGACACGTAGCTTTAATAAGTACTCATGAATAGCGGTTTGTGGCTATATTTCATAAATTCTGACACAACGGGAAAAAGATTCAATTATAAAATGTTCATTAAGTTAAAAGCTTCACCTGTGGATATTTATTCACATCTTTTTTGGTGCCCTTGTTCAACACACAAATATCTTCTCGTTGAGATAAACGCTTGTTTCAAAACGAGGACCATGCGATGACACTCGTATCATGAAAACAATACATTATTTTGCAAAATAAAATATACAGAAGAAAGATGGATATACGATGGCAATAATTTAGTAGTTCCAGGTAATACTGACTACAAACTACTCATAATCAATCCCAGGTAAACACTTCAAAATACTGTATATTTAGGAACCGGATATGATATTCACACAAAGGTGTGGAAATATTTCTTCGGTATTTTATGGTAATTTACACCTTAGCCAACAAAAAATATAGAAGAAAGGTGGATATAAGATTCATCCGGTAATTATTTCGACGTTTATATTATTACGAATTTCTCTGTATAGTAATTTTTGCATTCGCAATTTTTTCAACACTACAACATATTCTTATGTTTCTTACGGTAATTTGTATCAGTGTGAAATGTTAGTCCCATAATAGAAGAGCTTTTATATATAGTTTACTGTACTTTAAACCAAGACCAACCGTGTATATAAAAAATGCAATGTGTAAACGGCTACCTCTTAATGTGAGATCTGATGATCGTTTTACTACGTACAGCGTCAGTATAAAGGTATACATGTTCGGCACTAATTTGATATTGGCTATCGTATATGCTGATAACAAAGAGGTAGACAGATTTTATGGCATAGATATAGATGCCTGGGTTAACTGTATTTCTCTATAAAACTGTTTTGAACGATGCATCGTTAAAAATGGATATCATGCTCCTAATACAATACACTACAAAGTCTATTTATTCCCAGTTTTATTGCAGCAACAATAGCTGTGAAGCTAATATCACCGAGAGAGGATTGAAGCAACACGATGAATAAAACGATAGATGATATTTAGTTTGAGATAAATTATAATGTTCTACATAGCCAAGAATTGAAGATGATATGCAGTGAGGCAGATAAAATGCTAGGCGAATGTAAACTTGCTACGCTACTGTAAGGAAAGAAATTGTTCGTTTTGAAATACGAAATATTACGATTTAAGACAAATAAAACGTTATATAAATATACAATAAAGAATTAAGTTCAAATTGAAGTATAGATTATAAATTAACTAAAAGTTTGATAACATTTGACTAAAATCACAGTGATGACTAGAGCATTTACACAAAAATACGTAAATTATATACCGCTCGTAGTGAGAGATTTAATAATACATTAAAACTAAAGCACATCAAAGCTAATAACAGAGTGAAGTGTTTGCTTAAATATTACAAACATAACATTTACGTGTTTTTAAAAGTTTCTTGAAAGACTTCAAGCTCGTAGCGGTTTTTTTGTTTGTTTGTTTTTTGATCTTTTGGTAATTGGTTCCAGATCTTAGCAGCGGAGTATGTGAAAGAGGTTAGTTTCCAACTCGATGTCATCACACGAGGCTGCTGAATATGTACGCCTCTCCCCATCGAATAATGAACAGTCTGTGTTGGCACATAGTCAGTCACGACACTGGACTGAGATGCCAAAATCTAGTAGAATGCTGATGGAACATTTGAAAATACAGCCTTGTGTATCGCAATATGATTGCATTAACCTTTGATGTGAGACAATTAAGACATATTCCAAGAAGTTTGGCATCTCAATTCAACCTCGAATCGAGTCGAGTGATTTCGAGAATGATCGAGATGGTCTAGAAAACCGAGAGGAAGATAACCGAATTAGATAAACCGGGAACCCTTGAAACGAAACGAGATATTTATCTGTATTACTCAATTATCGTATCGTGAAAACTTCTCAATCGATTGGAAGTGACCTCTAAAACGTTCGATTTTACGCGTGTGGCGATCAACCTAGTTAACTCGAGCGCGCGAGCTCGTGCTGTCTTGCATCCTTTAATGCTCTACATACTTAGTAAAAATATCAACACTGACGTTGTAAGGTATTGTCGCGTGTGATTGTTCTCGTGCTGTCACGCATCCTTTAATGCTGTACATACTTAGTAAAAATATCATCAACACTAACGTTATAGGGTATTGTCGCGTGTATCAACACTAACGTTATAGGGTATTGTCGCGTGTACTTGTCCTCGTGCTGTCTCTCATCCTTATGCTCTATATACTTAGTAAAAATATCATCAACACTGACGTTATAGGGTATTGTTATATAGGTCATTCTGCCGTCGCGTTCGTGATGACAAACATGCCATTTGAGATTAAGACTTTCTGTGACACAACAATGACTGTTTCCTCGTCAGTTACTTTGGGAAGTCATCATGAAGTAGGTTCGTGTACACCATCGATCGATATAATCCCAAAACCAAAATCTGTTGTGTGTTATAGCAGCAAAACGAAGCAGCGCTATGAAAAGCACATAGAAGCAATTACCCGAACTGGTAGGGACCAACACATCAGTTGGAAATTTAAGGAAAGGCAATGCTCATCATCCCCGTGACACACTATGTTAGGAACGGACTTGGTGCTGCCGAATACGGTAGGGTGTGTGGTTTTGCATGTTGGTTTTTTCCCCATTCATGGCATTTACCATGATTTACTTCAATCCAGCGTCTTGTATTGAATTTTGTAAGTTAGTTGTAAACACAATTGGTATTCCGTACTGAGTATATTAAATATAGCCCACAGATCATAGTTGATAGATACTTATGGATGCATGATCAAGGATGTGGGAACGAAAACTTCCCGAGGGTTGAAATATAATATTATTGAAATGAGCGGCTGCCAGAACAACTGAATTCCTCATATGTTTTGCGATGTATTATGACAAAAGCGACAATGCCATTATATTATGATATTTTAAGGCGAAATCGGATATGTTTCAACGGATAACACAATAGCGAAGGAGTTCATATTGTTTACAAGTATTCGTGCCGAATTTTCATCTGTGTACACTTTTGACACATGCTTTGCAATTCTTCCAGTCAGCAGCTATGGAAATGAAATCAAGTTACCTTTTGATATACGTAGCGATCCAATTATACCGTCTTGTATATATCCAGCAATGTTTTATTCCGAGCTCCATCAAATTTAAAGTATTGATAATTTGTGCTTCAAAGTATTACCTTGATGACATGATGTTTTCATGTACTGTTGTTCTATGAAACTCTATTATATGCACCTGAGATCCTTCCGACGTTATCGCATGTCTGCTTAACATTGTATAGTATAATTATGTTGGAAAAGTACTTTTTGTGCTACATTGCAAGTAAGGCGTATCGTTTTATAACAATTTTATGTATACCGCATCCTTCAGTTAAACAGTTACACTCATCTTGTGGCCGTTTTGTTACGCGAGACCATATATGCGCCTTGTCCCCTGAATGCCTGGTGGGAATTCTGGTTTTGTTAAACTTTTCCTCGATTGCTTCTCGGGAGAAATCGCCCACGCACATCCTCTAAGAGACTCACTTGACTGTTGATTATCGGTGTGCCGTTTAAATCCATAAATACCACGTCCACATTAAAATGAAGTTACTGCAATATATTCCGAAATTAGCAAAGTTTTGGCAGCATTGGCGATCACAATAGCAAAAAACGTACACGTAACAACGTGACATTTAACTGCGCATACGTGTGTGCATTTGATTATAATTTCGGACAATTTCATTACCACCAGATCTCTCCTCTTGTGACGACATTTATAACCCAGAGATTATCTTTTAAATAACAATCACTGCCACTCAACATAATCCTCATCAGTCGTATTATTTCATCACTGACCAGAACAACCGGTCAGATTAACGCAACGGATGGAAGTCAAATATTGGGGTAGAGGGGAAATACACTGCAGTCCATCAACCTGTGACTATATATATCTGTATTTGAATTTGTCATATTACTGTGCTGTCTGGTCTGGCTGTGCTTTCCTGCGCTCGTCTCTATTTTTGATATACAAACACGAACTTGTCATTGAACAATGGCTTGACCCCCCAATAGGCGTTTTAGTCATTGATTGCGCACAGATTGATACCACCTCTTTCGTTGGGGTGTCATTCGATTGTCCATTACACTGAAGACACATCGTTCCCCAACCAGTTATTGCTGCGACAAAATGCGTTTTGATCAGTCAGGGTATACCTCATTGACGAGAGCCGTGTTAGGTTTGATGATTGTTTCTGCAAACAGCATCAGTTCTACTTTATAGCAGTTGAAAAGCATTCTTGTGAAACTCAGTGGACGTTTACTGGGTGGTATCAGAAAACGGACGAAAAGGTATTCGTGAACGTAAGAGAAATTATTGGGAATACCGTGTAGAAATTACATTCATCGTGTACATGTATCACCTGATCAGTTTAACTGTGACAGGTAAGGCTTATCTTTATTGTCGATACAAATTGACACGCAATAAAATCGGTTACCATCTTCAGTGCCGGTTTTGCTTCACGTTAGTTGATCATGAACGGTAAATGGTCACGAGAGAGTCACACAAAGGATAGACACTGAAACGGAAAATTGACTTCCTGGAAGATGCCCCACCTAATATAAGGTGTATTCCTAGCTCTGTGGTATCTCCTTCCGCATTTCTGTGGGTGAATATTCGCCTTTGAACGGGCAAAATCTATGACCGTGTACGTCTCGCGGTTGTGGAAAAGGGAATACAACTTTTGAGGTATAACTCACGTTAGTATTCTAGTGATTTGGATAGACCAGTAGCTGATGGAAGAAGCACAAATGTTGTAATATTTAATTTCCATGCATCAAGTCGAATACTAATCGCTTATCCACATTGACTAAATGTAGCAGTGCTTTTCCCTCAATTTTTTAAAACTAAAAATAATTGGACATCTTATTTAATCTGGCGAGGAGGTTCAAGATCTTTGCTCCTGAGAATTTGAGGCTTGACGAAAAAGCTCACATTTGGGATTGTGTAAGACGTGGTCCCCTCGTACACCTGCTCTTGATCGACTGAGAACATTTTGGAGGACTCTGACAAGTAGCATATTTTTTTGCATCGCTGTAACCTTATGTAAATTGAATCTTTGTCGCAGGGAAATCCACTTCAGATCCAAAAATTGTAAACAGTAGGATTTCTAGGCCTTCAGCATTAATCCGGATGCCAGTTTCTTGCCGTTTGAATAGCCTATTTATCATCACAGTCTCGCCCAAAATTGGTCGTGTCCCCTGCGAGAAACGAGCAAACGACCACCAGAGTAACACCCCCAACCGCCAGCATTATATATTGGCGATCAAATCCACACGGCCAGCAGGCTTCTCACAAAATAGAAGATAGCAGGCCGGCATTCTTGAATGTGAACATACAGTACCCCTATGATGACCGTAATGACACAGCTACCATAGCTGAATACACGAGAGAAATTTTCTTTTGTCATCTAGAAAGTGATCGTATAACAGTATTTTCGTTATTTTGGGATCACACTCTCTTAATATGGCACAGATTCTAGTGCTGAAAATTGGTCGAGTCCCCTGGGGGATTCGACCAAGGACCACCATACTCTGGTACAGCTGTGATGGGAGTTCACATTTCTAGAAGTTTGCATTTATGTAAACGTAACTACGGGTTTTGGGGGTTAGGCTACCACAATCCCTGCATGGCCCAACCGCTGAATCTGACCCGTTTTGTCTATCAGGTAACTGAATTATTAATTTCAGGCATGATTCATTTGAACAAAGGTTTTGTGACTAGTGAACTGGATAACCAGGCTGCAATGGACCGCGGTTTATTTATTTGTTTATTTTTTATCCTAGGGGTTATCCAGATTCGGCTTCATTTCGTAAACCAGAATCGTGTGGTGTTATTACGCGTGTCCTACGTGGTATAACATGGTCTTGGGAACAAGCAGAATTACTTACCGCAATATGCCGGTTCAAGCATTCCGCTCCGAAAGTTGAAAAAATAGTGGGTTTCTGCAATTGGAAACTTGAACCCTTCACCCAGTGTCAGCTCGTTGGCATGACAAGACAAATTCCCTCGGGTTTAAAGCAATCCTGCTACCCCTATCAGTCTGAAAAAGTGCTGGTTTTATATTTAATAAGCTTACCATTCTTTGGGCAATTATTTCTCTCTCTACACCCCTCAACATAATAGACAGCATTTCCATTACTGAATCCTCTCAATGACGAGATACCTTATACAGGAGTTGATCACGTTCATATATACCAATGCTCTTATTGAGATTTCACCTAGGGATTTATTTTTTGCGTATTTGCGTATTACTAGCCGTTCCAAAGTGAAATATATCTGAACAAAAGGTGGGCCTGTCGGATTCCACTGTTAGACGGCGCTGGAGATTAAGCTTGTGATGTACCGTGAAATATTCAACTGTATGTAATTTGAGTCTAAATGCACATTATAAATGCCTTCCCAAGAATATTTCCCAACTCCACTCCCAATTTCCCATCCCACGCTGAACAAAAGGTCGAAAAGAACCATTTATGGGTTATACTGCTTAGCCATGTTTTATTTCATATTTCAGTATGTTTCTGTGTACGTGTGTGTGTGTTTTAGTTTATTTTTATTTTTTATTTGATATATATTTGGATTTCATGCTAACTAGAAATAGTTTCGAGGCAAAACGATTACTCTGGTCACATTATTTGAACAAATTGAATAATAAAATTAGATTTATCCTTAAACACAGAGTTATGTGTTAACACAGATATTTGTGATATTCAAAAGTAATCATGTAACATCCTTTATATCTCGAATTTCCGACTGGACATAGTATGAAAACTGATGTGTAGCGCAGTATCTCGTCACGCTCCCCTGTATAATATACTGATGTTGTCAATTTCAGGAAGAGAGTAAATAAATCTCAACAAATCCGACAAAGTATATGACCCAAGTTTTCTTCAGCCACCAAGGTTATTCATTGATATGACTCCATTTTTATTAAAAGGCGACACGAGGAACGTCACTTTTGGACCGATGATCCACTCCTATGATCCCATTATGTCCCACTTCGACCATCTAGTATTTTTTCAAGAGAAAAATCGACTAATTAGCAACGATGGTACGATTCGTCTATCGCATGCTGATAGCAAAATACGAGCGTAGCGTGCAAGATATATGGCGTTACGTTAAGATATATGGCGTTACGTTAAGATATATGGCGTTACGTTAAGATATATGGCGTTACGTTAAGATATATGGCGTTACGTTTTGTGAACCCATGTATTTCAGGCTCCACATTGTGTCCATATGAACAATCACAATCAAAGCGTGACTGAGATCCATCCTACGCTTCTAGATAACGAATTCACGAAAATGATATGGATTAAAAATACTGATTAGTGATACGTATTTGATATTTTTGTAATATCATGATGTCTTGCCGGCATCATTGCAAACTGTTGACCGCTTCTGTCTTGCAGGAAGCTAGTCTATTTTAATGTTTACTATCATTTATATTTTGAAGTTGGTGCTAATGCCGTTATATGAATTAGATATCTGGAGTATTGACGCGGGGGTTCTTTGATGGACAACGGGTGAATGGTGAATGACGGACTAGACGCTTGTGCTTTACCAAGGAAGTATTTAGTTTCTGGACCCGGTTTCAGAATATAATAGCTATTGGACCAAACATCTGAGATATCTGAAAAATCTAATAGAAGTGGCAATCTCGTGTCCATAAACATATTCATGTCGGCAGATACGTGAGACAGTATCTTCTGTTGAACTTACAATGCTCTGACTTCTCTAGAGTATATGTCATCCACTTCTTCGGGGAAAGGCGCCCACGTACTGCATTTGGAGGATTTCCATAGTTTATGTATAGGGTCCTTGTGTCTCCAAATCTATATATGTCGTACTCCGTAAAATAGAGTGCCCTTAATTAAATCCAAATTAGCTAGAGTATTTTTAACAGTGGATCGAGGAATGTGATATACATGAAAAACACTGGCTCACAATAAAAATACTGATGGGCATATTCAACGAATCTTTTTATGTTTATTAGCCACTGGCGCATAAAACTGAATTGCTTAGGTTTCGAAAAATCGATGTCATTAAACAAAACCAAAGGTCGAGCTGAATTGCATTAAGGGAAGTGATATAAATAAACTGATAATTTAATCATACTAAAATGAATAATATAAATTTAGAATAGCAAGTCATCATACGACCTAATTATCAATTCATTATTGTTGATGACATATTCTTCACGAATCATGAAAATCAACGAATTCTTGTCATTTGTCCGCATTTTCCAATGCTACGTTTCGCGGCACAATTTCATTAATGTCGGCTCTCTGCTTCTAGAAATGACATCCTCGGTTCAGTTGAGTACTCATCACTGCCAGACAACAGGGGATCGTCAACCGTATTGTTCCACCACAGAGCAGAACGGCCGGTCCCTACCCGTCGTTTATATATCTGAAAATGACAGCAACGGATGGAAAAAGAAGATTTGGGATATGTACCAATCGTAAAGGGTGAATACGCATCAATGTTTCGCCGGTGAGTGTCTGACATATCTATTATACTGCTATATTGTGATGAGTGTATGTGTTGTCCTGCTCGAGTTTATTTACCGATACCATAGTCTGTATTGACTTCATACGATAGAAGCGTGCGCGTTTGTCATTGAACAATAATTTGACCACTCAATCAGCGTTTTAGTCGTTGGGTTTTAGAGTGTATCTTTAGACATATAATAGACATCGTCGCTTCGCTCTTGGAGACATATATGGCGTTTGCTATTCGTGACATAGAAGACACATGTCGCCATCAGTTAACGGTGTGTAAAAATATACAGTGACCATCGAGTGCTAATACTGTATCGATCACGGCCGTTTGATCGATGTTTGATGCATCTACCACGGTGAAATTATTTTCAAACATAAGTCGCGCTCTATAGCGGTCGTATATAAGCTTTATGGTGAATACTTATGGCGAACTCTTACTAAACAAGAGAACAAGAGACGACCGAAGAAGCAGTGTAAAATTATAAGTATTTCGGAAAAACACATCGCCCAGAAGACCAGAAATTCATTCACTGAGGGTAATGCGCACCCTCTCGATGCTACAGTTTTTTTGAAAACGTATTTCCTGTTTTAGAGTAGTTTTATTACAACTGTTACACTTGAAAAGCTAATAAAATAATCTGGGTATGTGACAATTGTCCTCGAGGACAATATAATGACCCACTAAACAGATACCATGATTATCTGTCACATTGCAACAATGATTTATTGTCCGAGTTGTCTCCGAAAAGGTGGTCATTCATTTTTTGTGGGGGTCCTCGCACATTATTTTACGAAATAGGTAATTTGATTATTGACGCGGAAATTCTTCTATGGACGACAGCTGAATATTGAATGCCGGATCTGACGCTTGCTTTCGCAACAGAGCAAATATTGTTGTCATCCTGGGTGGTCTTGTTAGTTTCGCGATAACAACTTCAAATTATCGCAACGTTGAGCCCAATATAATAGGAACTGTGGGCGCTCTCGTATCCTGGCACACATGTAGGTGCTGTCGTGATCAATCTAGGTAAACCAAGATGGTAAATCAGGGGAATACCATCTGGACGTAATGCTATGAAAACTTCGTGCGAAATGTTCGCCGATATTCTACGATACCCCATAATAAGTCAATCACGATCATTTCAACCTTTTCCTCTCTGACAATGATTGACGTTTACTTCACGGATATTAACATCTTCGCACGGCACAATCTTTTGATATTTTCTACCCCTAAAAATCCAGATTTTTTGGTGGGAGAAAACTCTTTGGAGTAAACTCTTTGATCTTTACGGTTTTACTAGCACTCTGTCTGGAAATGATGCTATATTTGGAAACTATTTCAGGATAATGTTTATATATTATACCACGAGCTACCGTGTGTAATTACTGTGGGCGTGATTTTGAAATAAATTGAACAAGCTATCCATCAGATTGGCTAACAATAGTAGTTTCAAATTCGCTCGGGATATATATAGGGCTGAATTCAGATATAATATTCCGTGATATTATATCGGAGTTTACTGAGATTGCTGTCGTGATATGATTTTTTTTAAACCACCTTAAATTTTACTCACTCCCTCGTATCACTGTTGGGCAGCTCTCACTATGTATTATACAGGAAGAATGTCTTCTGGACTATAGGGGATATGAATATGACTGACTGTTTCCAACGTCTTGTCGTAAACATGATTGATCCTCGTACTGAGTATATTAGGTAAACCCATACATCATATTTAATAATAATACTGATAGCTGTGTAATCAATGAGCTCGAAGGGAAGGGTTTAACTATTTTTTTCCGCTCTGTTGTCACAACAGAATGTTATTGAAACGGGCGCTCGTCTAATCAGTTTCATTTCCGATATTTTGCGTGATGTATTATTAACCCCGTCCTCCGGAGGAGGAGGGGGTTATTGGAATCGTCCTTGGCCATGGGGGCGGCCATTGAGCTGTAGAAAACTTTGTACATCAAGAGCGGAAAAACTAGGAAGACTTAGGCACTGAAACTTGCCTAGTTGGTCACATTTGTAATGTTGTGAGTCTGTATAGTTTTTGGGCGATGGCAGATGAGAATTAATACGTTTTTTTGCGAAGAAATGCTCGAAATTGGTAGGGTAATTTTTACACGGAAGGTGGATGTTGTTGTTCTTGTACGTTAAGAGATTGACGAAGTTACCCGGATGTTCCTGTTGTATAGATATACCCCGGGTATTTGTGAAGTTATCGTCACAGAGGTGACGATGGTAATCAAAGTGTTAGCTATACTCTGATCTCTTGAGCAGGAGAGTGCCTGGTTTTGCGACAACCGCAAAGTGTGATGTTCTTCCAGCATAGCGATGGCAGCATGGCAGGTCGCATGGCGATGAGGAATAAACGGGCTCGAATAAACAGGCGAATAAAGCACACTTCCAGATCAGGGAATGGAAAACTTACCGACGTTTACGCTTTAGTTGACCTGATAACTATTACTGGGGCAATTTTAAACATATTCTCCGTCAACTTCGGAAGAAAGATACGGAGTTGTTGGCTTGAAATGGCACAAGCCGAAGTGCGTCGGCGGACACGGGCAAGTGAACTGATATTTTTCCTTGAACGAAGTCGGCAACTGACAGTCAAAATCTATATCATTTCTTTGCTAGAAAATCTCAGTTTGCCGATTTTGTTTTATTATGAATACATTGAAATAATGCGTTGAAATAAAGCCCGAAGATTCAAGCAAACTTATTTATCAAATTGTGAAGTCAAATTTTTCGCTCTTCGACCAATCGCGTGTTCAAAGGTCTCTTCTCTTGTGTCAAACAGCTCAAATCAAAGGGATTAAACGTTGTGCTAAAAAAAAAATCAATAAATAAAATGTTATTTTTTAAATATTTTTTCCATTGATAATCAATGTTGATTCCTCAATCAATAAGTCTGATATTTGATTCAAAAGCCTACCTATTTTGCCAGAATTCGTGGAATTTGAATATTTTTGCTAATTTGGGCACGTTTCCCTGCCTAAAGAAATTTTACTGTGCCGAATACAGGGATAATCATGACTAAGCTTGAGCAACATTGCACATGTGACAGGGGCACTGGACATCACAATGAAATTTATTTCCCAAACAAAACAATTTTTCCTAGCCTGTTTCCGGAAACAGACATATTTTGATTTTTGTTACAGTTATCACTTGGTGATCAAGAAATTCATCGAAAATATTCAGAGAAATGCTAGTTAAATGCCTTGCGGTTGCGCAAGACATGTAGCTTGATTATAAATTTTTCTGTACTGTCTTGACAATCGCTCGGAGCTTCATTGCGTCCTTGATCCATTCGCAACATTTTTGCAAGCAAATTACTGGAGCCATGAATATTTTAAATTCACGCTTTTCCCCCATAAACAAATTATACCTCAGAAAATGACCAGCTCCCCTTGCCAGCTTAAAAAATGCCGTCAAAATACGAACAGCTACGGTAATCAGTTCAGTTTAAATTGAATTTTCCCCCAATATTCCTTAGCTTTCTGTGATGTGCAAGTCGAAAGAATAAATGCGAGATGAGTACATACTTATCGACCCTATACCAAAGTGGAATAATCAAAACATGTTGGTTTCTGAGAATATTTTCAATTTCCTGACCATGCGTTTCTGCGAACATTGCCCCTCCATGATTTTCTCCCGTCAGAAAAGACATTGAGAAACGGAAAATATTTTTTCATATAATGCTTCACATCCGATTTTACAAGTTGTCACCGATCTGTATTCTACCGTGTTCTATTTGACGGGAAATTCTATGCAAATCTATTATCCTAAGCGCCGTGTCATTCCTCTCCAAATTCGCGGGTTATGATCACTTAATGGAACGGCCTATTAGAGCTGTTACTTTTGTGAGGACAAACTTAAGACCACTTCGACCAAGATGGCAGGAACGACCAGGAGAGTGACTCAAACAAACTCTGGGTAGATGGGTATCAACTATTGATACAGTACCTATAAATCAACCAATCAGCATTGTTGCTGACACTTCAAGGGTGACTGACATTTCAAGGGTGACTGACATACAAACCAGACCATTTAGTCTGCCACTCCAAGAGCATGTCCAATGATGACAGGGTATTATTTTGGCATATAAGTATGAGGAACAAAGCCCAGATCTATTACATACCAATTACAAAATAGGATGGGGTTTTCGAAGTCCACGAGTTCTAGTGATACACTTGATTTTGCTACGAGGCTTCGTCGTTACGAGGCTTACGAAGCTGCGGCATCGCAATGGATTTCGCATAAATAATTGCAATTGATATTTGAAAACCAGTAAATATTATACAACATACAAAAATAAATATACATCGTATTAAATGCGATCTAATGGATGATTTGTTACCTGATGTTAAAACAGCTGACAGATAGGAGCTACGGTCAAATTAGTTCCCAATTGTACACCGATATCTAATAGTATGCGTTCTGTAATGTTTTGTTTGTATGCTGTCAGTGTTATACTGGAAAGGTTGTCGATCATCCAATGCCACATGATTTCTTTAAGGACCAGGGCTACTGAATGTCCGATATGTTATATTATCATATATATAACCGAAAAGTCAGTTTAAGTATGGAAAGGTCGTGCAATTACAAGCGTCTAGTCCGTCATTCATGATTCAGCCGTCGTCCATTAAAGAATATCCGCGTCTATAATCCAAAAACCTATTCCATATTTCATATAACAGTATTAGCACCAAATGCAAAAGGACAATCATAACAAATCCCTGAATGGAATAGAGACACTTGGCATATGAAACTCAGACGATATACACCAGCAAACTGATTAAGTCTTCGTACTGTTGATATTCTTTCAGTCAAAGGAAGTAGTAGGTCGAAATATTTACCTGTTCCAGTTACAGTAGAGCTTGCCAGTTCCAGGAAGAGATTGTATTATTTTATATCGAGGAGTGTACTTTCGAAGAAGATAATCCTAATTGTGCCTAATACGACGTTTTTTTTATTGCCAGCCTGGTTTGGCATTTAGATTTTCCGAGAAATATCGAATTAATGGAATCTGAAAAATACCAGGAGGGCTCTTACGTGAAACCACCAGGAAATGAATAAAGAGGAAATAATTATCGGAGTGTCATATAGAACTAATGATGTTAAATGAGTACTTGGATAGTGGGATTGTATAATGCGTATATTACTTCCGTGTTAAATATGAGACCACTCGCCAGTGAAGAGGAAAGGAAAGTACTTCCATGTTTCAGATTGTATGCATTTGGGAAGATCGAAATCAAAAAGCGTAGGAAAAAACTTGCTTTCAAGGTGGAACTGAGATGCATCAAAATCATATTATACTGCAACAGAAGGATGACGAACCATGTGTTGCCAAGTGAATCTGGTTTAAATCAAGGCTCTCTGAGAATCATATTCGGCTGTTATCCAAATGCATTTTTGACTCCGGTATCTACATTTCACAGGATTATGAATAAGCCCAGTAGAGAAAGTTCATTAGTACGAGCTCTGGCACTGGTATTGTCCTTCTGTTGTCCACGATTTATGCAAATGCCTAGTACATTGGAAAGTATGGCCTATAAGCCTTAGAGCCAACATTCAATACCCAACCGTCGTCACCAAAGAATTTGCACCTCTAAAATTGAAAGATCGTTTTTGAACGGCCTTTTATATTCGTTGCTTTGGAAGCTACCAACTTAATGTTCATTGAGAGTGCTCGCGACAAGCCGTGGTTCAAGGCTCATGAGCTTAGCCCAGACCTGTACTCAAGATTGCTAACAAGTGGGAGCGTACAAAAAATTATAGCGTGAAACCATTATACAAAGTAACGAAAATGATGGTTTGTACCTGGTTTTCATAAACTATCTCTCAGATTGAAGCAATGGTAAATTTCCAAATTGCACACCTATGTTCTATAGTATGCGTTCTGTGATTTATTGTTTGTATGTTAAACTGTCATATCTCAGAATATTGGCGTGTAGGGTGCTGTAATTTCTTGGAATCTTCTTCCACCACCATAATATGTTGCATTTCACATCATTGACACAGGAATTCTTTAATGACCACTGCTACGGCTACTAGACGATCAATCTATCATATATCCCTCAATAGAGAGTGAAAAAAATCTTGATGGCCTGTTAGGGCTATTACGTCATTGATCTTGGATATGTGTACCCAATACCGCTCAAACCGGTGCTAGGGGCTGTTTGGTCATCCCATTAAATGTGTTTGCATGATCAGCTCCAATAACCAAACATTATAGGAATCATTTTTGGCTCTTGAGATGCATTTAGACATGACGCAGTCAGAAATATTGGACTGGGGTCATGTGAATTATTGCTAATACGCAGGCATCGTATTCCATCCCCTTTGCTGTGCAGGAATTGGGGCAGGAATTCGTTAAGGAGCTCTACTTCTGGGCGATCGATCTATCATGTAACCCTCAATAGAGAACTCTTCCACAAACAATCAATTATTCTCTAACGCTCAACGCAGTCATATAGACTGGAAAAAAAACAAGTTTGAACATGGGAGAAATATATCCGTAAACTTTTTTCGGTGCAATGTAACTAAAATATCGTGAAAATAATCGCTAAACATACAAAACTGTTTTGCTGTTGATATATAGTACGTGGATAGTAGTACTTGGATAGTAGTACGTGGAAATGTATATTAGCTTTCCGATGCCAGGAAGAGAACATGCTATTTTGTATCGAGGATTGCACTCCCGAAGAAGTGAATCCAGCTATTGTCTAACACGACGTTTTGATTGCTAGCCTGGATTGGCATTTAGATTTTCCGATAAATATCGAAATAATACAATCTGAAAAAATCCAGAAGAGAGCGCTTACGTGAAACCACCAGGAAACGAAGAAAGGGAAAATAATTAAAGAAAATGTCATACAGATTTAATGATGTTAGCTGAATGCTTGGATGCAGTGGCTATACGTAAAATACGTCCATGTTAAATAGGAGATCGCTCGGCATATTTACTTTAATGTTTCATAATGTATATATTTTATCAAAATCAAGCTGGAAAAAGCATATGAAAGACACGCTATCAAAGCAGAACTAAAATGCATCAAGATATTATCTTATTAAAATCGGCAGATTAAAAAATCGTTATTCCTACCAGTGTGGAACTGCCTTGATTAAACATGAGTTGTATATTATTTCTGGTGCATATCCATTGAATGCCTGACAGACGTTATGTTTTGTGAAAGATTGTGAGATTGATGTGGCTTCTTTTCAATGCATGCAAAATGCTTCTCGGAAGGAATCGCCTACGCACAACCTCTCCAAATTAGCCACCGTATGTCAGAAGAGGACTTATAGCGTTGTTCAGGTGAAGACAAGATCACAAGGAAAATAACGCGATAGACATACATTGAATGGTAATCGTAAATTTAGCCATGTGGCATAAACAAGGAATGCTTCATCTTGCTAAGAGTGGTATTTTGTAAAACCTTCATCAATGATGTAAGATTTCGCAATCTGTATTGAATTAATGATGATGAGTTTAGCTGACGTACAGCCTATTGATTATCGACTGTGCACAACATATTCCTACCACCCTACATTAATTGATCTCGGTGGTGGGGACAGAGAACAGCATAATAGGATAATAAGTCCAACGACTCTACAGGCTGATAATCTGACTGCATTTATGGAGTTCCTCTATCTCGTATTTAAAATTATAAATGTCCAAGGAGTGACAACATTGTATAAAGTTATATATTTGTAACACTCTCAGAAAGTGTTAAAAAGTGTTATATCCAATGTTATACTGCTGCATCAGGAGCAATGCAACACTTCACAATGCTGAATTTAACACTTGTAAAGTGTTGTATTACTCATGTTACAGCGCTATGATGTTGGATATAACATTTTTTCAACACTTTCTGAGAGTGTTACAAATATAACACTTTATGTTGTCACTCTCCGGACATTTATAATGTTGAATACAACTTTCATTTAACACCTTCTGGGAGTGAAGTACAAAACCATAAATAGATTATAGACACAAATTTTTGTGTAGAGTTGAATACATTACATTTTGGCTTCACAAACGTAACAGTTGATGGAGATTTTGCCATGTTAACATAACAAATTCTTCTCGCATAATCCATTTCGTAATGGGGAAATACATATCAGTCTCCCAACATCTGTAAAAATGCGACACGGCTACTGGTATTTCGACTGTTAGTTCAATCATCTTCCTAAAACTATGTAACATCTTATTCTGCTCCTGTTCTGGACCATCAGGTCACATCACTCGGGATGTCTGCATGAACAGTTAACAATAACAGCGTCGTTGTGATTGAGAACCTGGGATTTAGGATGTTTTTGATTACAACTCAGTCGCGGGGTCGAATCCCGCTGACGACCAATTTATTCTTTCTCTCTCAAAAATCAGTTCATATGTATATATGCTCAGTGGTGGGCTATACGCCATACCAAATGCCATTTCCCCAGTCAAAATGGCAGCCTTTGGGATTGTATGGTGTTTTGTCGGAGAATACCATTCCTTTTTCTCACCATCATATCTTCTCTCATCACCTCGATAATAATGCTGTATCGCGTTGTGTATCTGTGATGTCCTCTTCCAATCCCCATTCAAAGACACCGTTGACCATATTGACGTCATGAGATAAAGACGCACGCACAAGTCATTAAACTGTGGCTATTTGGCCACCCAATAATCGGTTCAATAATTGGCCGGCAGATATCGATATATTGAGGTATCAGGGCCCCACATCCGGATGACTTTTCCCCGTGGGCACATGGTTTCAAATGAATTATCTCGGGAACAATATGTGTTATAATCATAACAATGATATACCATGATATAAGTTTGGTGGATCGATCTTGGTCAATTCACTTCCGCACGCAGCATATTCGCTCTAAAAGTGATATTAAAAGCATCAAGGCTGACAATTAAGTGGACTCTTTAATGGTTGATCGGAGGAAGAGAGCGGAAATGTATTGTGGAAATAATGGCCATTATCAATGATCGGAATGTAACTACTTTCTTTGAGTAATAGTAATATCACAGGCACAACGAAAAAATACAGAAGAAACTCGGCCATTAAATCTATCGAGCTCATAATCCTGTAAGTTGGTGTCCAACTCATTTGTCTACCTTTCTGAATACGTCGAGAAAATTTTTAAACCATTGTTGATTTCAAACCTGTTAATTTCCTCGAAGCTAAATAGTAGACTGTCGCAAAGTAATGCCAAACAGCAAGGTTCAGCATCAGATTGCGGCTGGGTCTCGGCTATCGAAAGAGTAATTTTCATTTTCAAGTGGCAAATCCACTGGAGATTCCACTGTCTTGAGGAATAGTTATATACCTATAGAATGGATGCATATTTATACACAAAACCCCTTTCCGCCAACCGAAGTATAGTAGAACAAAATATGTAGATGAAAACCCTATTTGGCCTGGGACTTTTGGGACCTGTCCAGGCCTGGGAGAAGGGGTATTTCGCCCCCCATCTCAAATTAGTTTTTGTTAGGCCTTGGGCTAGGAGCTGAAACTTACCACACTACACACTATACCCTTTGGGTTAAGCTCTCCCACAAAATGTCAAAATATCCAAGATGGTCGCTTTGATAACGTCACAGTGACATCATTTTTTAAAAAAGTCATTGTTTTGGTCGATTTTTCTGTCAGATGTTTTTAATTTTTATTTGTGAAATTTCTTCTCAAAAACTGCATGATAAAATGGTAGATAGTGAACTGATGTGAAATAAAATAGGTTTTGCCCCTTTTTCCTTGCGAAAAAGAATGAATTGTGAAGAAAAATAAAGAAAACATCACTTTTCTGGTACAACGCATGGTCGCCATTTTGAATTTACCCATGATCCCCTGCTCAGGGGGTTATTCAATTAGGCTCAAAATGACGCCAATATGATGAACTACAAAGTCATGGAGTGTTAGCTCTCATTTTTAGAAAATTTGATAGGGGGGCCATAGAGTTACCAGTTACCAGGCCTGGTAGAGTTAAATGTATACTAGATCTGGCGATGCTTCACTTGCACAACATGTTCATCGAAGTTGAATGTATGACGTATCGATCACAATAATTGTGTAGTTTTATAAGTCTGGATTTACCAGCGACAGGTAAAGCTTCTACTATTGTGCATGGACAACAGAACGGCCTGACCGATACACTTATCGCTCAATGTTTCTGTAAAGATTGATCGTTGTCTCGTGAACTGAGTGCGCTTATCGAAAGTGTAAAGATTGGTAAGGTATGTAAGAGGGGAGAAAGGATGGCGACTAAGAAGCAACCATATAACTCCACAGGAAAGCCACACTCGGCACGTCGTATTCAGTCTAGAATACGGAGAATACTAAGACGTAACCTTGGTATTAATGGATATCACAATGATACAATCATACGTCGTCATTATAGATTTTGCATCTCAATCAAGAGAAATCCAGATAGATTCGATGTTTTCGTATATTTTTCTCAATCCTTTGAATAAGAGAATACTTTTCGGCCATAAGGATATGTTAACGGAAGTATTGCTTCATTCCTTCATGGAATTAGCTATGTTCTTTTAACTTTTGTTGATATTAAAGATAATTCGATGGATACTGAGGAAAGCTATTTCAGACGATTGTGAAATGATTGTGTGTTCAATCATTATAATATGTATTAGATAATAGTATTTTCGTTATTTAGGATTACACTATCTTAGAATAGCACAAATTCTAAGAGGGTGTAATCCTAAATAACGAAAATACTGTTATACGATCACTTTCTAAATGATAAAAATATATCTTCCTATTCAACTGTGGGAGCTTTGTCATTACGATCATCAGAGGGGTACTGTATGTTCGCTTTCAAGACTACCGGTCTGCTACCTTCTGTTTTTGTGGGAGGCCCGTTGACCGAGTGGTTTAGGTCGCCAGCATTCAGTGCTGACGATAAGGTGCCTGACACTGGGGTCGCTGGTTCGAATGCCGCACGGGACTCGACCAATTTTTCAGCACTAGAATCTGTGCTATTCTAAGAAAGTGTGATCCTAAATAACGAAAATACTGTTATACGATCACTTTCTAAATGATAAAAATATATCTATATATATGATGTAATATCGTACATTTATAAATTATTAACGCGAGCATTTACTTTAGACAATTTCGTAGCTTCTGTGGAAATGTGAATATGGACACATCCATATATGTCATGATAAATTCGGGCCAACTTCTGGTAAACTCTAGGAGTAGAAGGACTGCTTTTCTATATCTCTACATATCAAAATGCATAAACAAAATACAGACTAAAAGAGCCGGTCTATTTATTTACCTTCCAGTAAAGGTACATAAATAGATAAGAACTTTGGGCGTTAGCATTGGAACGACCTTAAACGACAAGGCTATATAAACATTTCAAGATCAATGTATCAATCCATGATACAACTAAACTTTTCCGTATTGTTCGATTTCGGTTCAGTGATAAGGCTGAAACTAATAGAACATATCATGATATCTTGCTGTCATCATTTAAAACTGTTGACCGCTTCTTTCTTGCAAGAAATCAACTTTTTTATGTGCATTTTATGCTTGATTGGAATTGATGCTATGTGTCGAACGTCAAAGGTATTTCGATTATTGACGACTGGGAAAGACATTGGAAGACATTTCTTGTTTGGTCTTGCAGGCACCGTTGAAAACTGTTGACCACTTCTCTCTTACAAGAAACTTGGTATATATCTCTTTCTTTTTTGCTGATGATGTCCAGTGAATGCGGGATATTGACTGGCTCTATTGTTTACAGCGGCGCAAGCAAGTCAAACTTGGCAAAGCTAGATCCTATTCTCCATCAAGGACTACGACTTTGCCTTGGAGCGTTCAGAACATCCCATAAAGAAAGCTTGTATGTCGAAGTAGATGAATTTCCTTTAGACCTTCGAAGAATTAAACTATCACTGCAATATATATCACAAAATTGCGATCAAATAACTCGAATCTTGCATATAACTGTGTTTTCAACCCCCAGTTCGTTGACCTCTATTTGAAGAAAACCACCATTATTCCACCTCTTCGAATTCGTAATGAAACCACATATTGTAGCAGCTGGTTTTAAGCTTAGTCAAATTTTACCTAACAAGATCTTACCAATTCTACCATGGCAGTTAGCTCAACCAGAACGAAAACGAAATAACGAAATAGAAAAAGGCAGACACGAGCCAGCTCTTGTATAAACACGAATTTGGTCTACTGAGAGAGAAATACAGATCGCATCAGGCTATTTATACAGATGGTTTTAAAGATGGTGAGAGAGTAGCATGTGCTACTATCTTTAGTTCCAAAACTAAAACCTGTCGACTACCAGATAAAATTTCGATATTCACTGCAGAAGCAAAAGCTATATTGTTAGCTTTAGAAGGCATTTGGTCCAGTAAAAGGGGAAAAATGTCATATTCTCAGATTCACTGTCATGCCTCCAAGCGATTAAAAGTGGAACTTCGACTCATCCCACTATCTTGAGTATTCTACATCTACCTGCTTTTAGATTTGATCAACAGATAGATATTGCGTTCTGTGGGTTGCCTAGTCACGTTGGCATCAGAGGTAATACTGAGGCTGATAGGATGGCTAAGGCAGCCGTAGATGATGAGATTGATCCTGTTGGAATCCCATATAGCGATTTCAGATCTTCTATCTATACTTATGTGAGGCGACTGTGAATATTTTTGGGATGCTGTGAATAATAACAAACTTCATGAGTTCAAAAAAACTGTAGGCTATAGTCATCTGAAAAGCCAGAAACGTTTCTATCAAACCATGATCAGGCGATGTAGAATCGACCATACACGATTAACCCACGAACATTTATTAAAAAATGAGCCAGTCCCAAGGTGTATTCCATGCCATGAAGATCTCACGGTGAAACATATTCTTATCGAATGCACAGTTTTAAGATTGTAAGAGATGCTTCTAATCGAGCGACTACTTTGGAAGATCTTTTTAGTCGGGTGAGGGAGGATTGCATCTGGGGTTATTTGAGAGAAATCGGTTTGTTACATAAGTTTTAATGTGTGGATGTTTTAATGCGTTGTATACTAAGTTATTGACTTGTGTACTTATAATTTTGTTTGATCTTCGCTATATAGCTGAAATATTGCCGAACGCGACATTAAACCTTAATTCTCTCTCTCTCTGTGGACATGGAAATTCTGTATGTCTGAAGACTGGCGACTTACTGGCTGAAACGTACATCCGTTTTAACCCCTCTGGGCAACTTAATCTAGGGTAACGACGGGACCATCTTTTTAAAGGATGTTAACAATAATAAACCATAGTACTGATAATTTGTCTATGTTTCAACACTACCATGTCAGAGGGAGCCCCCTTCCACGTATCAAAGATGATAGGCCATATCCAAAACGACAGAAAATTGCCGTCAATCCGAGACGTAATGATTTATCCTATTTTTTTATCCTATTTATGTACCCTTCAAGCAGGAGAACGGAAAATGGATAAATTACAAATGTGACTGAAATGTTTCTTTTACCTTTGTACCTATAAAAATGCTCAAAAATAATTCACCTCACATGATATCATTATTTCCTAATTTATTGCTCAGTTTTCTCAGAAAAATAGCATGATTACGAAATTCAAGAAATCGACAAAAAAGCATCTTTACAATCTATAACGTCACAGTGGCGTCATCAAAGCAGACGTCTTAAAATCTTTTACATTTACTGTTATATCTTGATGTCCCAAGATAGAGTGTGAAAATTTTCATCATCCTAATTCAAAGGAATAAGAAATATATTTAGGGTTCGCGGGGGTGGACTGTGGGGCAAATTGGCCCTCTCCAGGCTTGTTTGGGTTAATGCAGTATTTTACTTTTACTTTGATTAAGTATATTCTATAACGAATATTATGGATTAAGAATACTGATCAGCGATACGGATTTGATATTTTTGGAACATCATGATGTCTTGCCGGCATCATTGAAAACTGTTGACCGCTTCTCTCTTGCAGGAAACAAGCCTAGGTTTATGTATACTATGATTGTCCTTTTGAATTTGGTGCTAATGCTGTTATGTGGAAAATGGAATAGGTCTTTGGATTATGGACGCGGATATTCTCTAATGGACGACGGCTGGATTATGAATGACGGACTAGACGCTTGTAATTGTGTGAATACGAGCAACTGCTCGTGAACCAGTCACCTTGTTGACTTGTGGCTTTGCAGCTATTACACATAACCTTTAAATGGAGTGACTACGATGAGATTCGAATTAGCCAAAGTACTGCCAGCATTGGAGGAAGTACTGCCAGCATTGGAGGAAGTACTGCCAGCATTGGAGGAAGTACTGCCAGCATTGGAGGAAGTACTGCCAGCATTGGAGGAAGTACTGCCAGCATTGGAGGAAGTAGAGATGACAGAATAGAATAATTATAAGGATAGTAGCGTTTTGTACCGACTAGATAAAACGAGCATTAATAAGATACTTGTAATGAAACACTCGTCTGTCAATTACCGATATAGTTACCAATTATCTTATTTTCCTGATATTGTGTAACAAGTAATTTTCTGCTCTTACCTGGCTGGTGATTTGTTCTGTGTTAGGTACACGATACAAGATGGAAGTTTTCAAACTTATTTTTTTATTTATTGGAATTTGACAGAATGTCAGCGTTGAACACAGGTGATCATCACGTATATATAAAATAGCTCCCATAACAACAATAAATAGCAAACATGAGAAAGTATATACATGCAATGTCAATGAAGTAAAAGTTGGAACAGTTATCTGCAGTCAGTAATTAATATTAGTTATAGTGAAGTCATGTGACGCAGTCAGTATGTCGGCACCTCTTCCCACTTCCCTTATATGTGTTGTAATCTAAAATTCGCATAAAACCACAGAGATGAAAATCAGTACGATCCATAAAATTCTAACAGTGTGATAAAAAAATATGTACACAGTGAATGAGAGTAAAACCATATTTGCCGACATGTGGCACATTGACACCTGCTAACCCAAGTACAGGTATTTTTGTTCATAAATTTAGATTCAAAAGATTTCCATTAATGTTTGATAAGATTTGATTTAAAACTTGCAATGGATGAGATGGGATAAAAAGTTTTGGCAATAGACATTCGGCTAAAAAGAGAATATAGAAATGTCTTCGTTCGAAACGGTGGAGGGGGGGGGGAGGCGTGGGTAATGTCACATTTCAGGTTATTTCACTCTTTTGTTGACATCCGTTTGGATGGTGGAGGAAGCCGGAGTACTCGAAATGTGGGCATCTTGATGTGTCACTTGATGTCCCCACCTCGACCCCAACGCCCACTAGCGCGCAAAGGCAAATTATCCCTACAGCGACAGTCTGGCCACTTCGCTATTGAACTACGAGGCCCTCCCTTCTAATATACATGTGTACATGTATACCATTCAGGTATCCGTAAACGGCAGGTTTAATCGATCAGTGTCCATTAGAAAGATAGCAATACAAATTCAACTTGCGTCATTTGTTGCAAATCGTTATGTTAAATGCGTGAGTCGATAAAGTAGCTTGTGTTCCGTGTTTATGTTGTTCTTCATGCTCTCTATAGTTACCGATACTGTGGCCAGGCATGAACCAATGTGGTGATGGTACATTAACTCATCATTAAAAAGTGTTTGTCTCATCACCTAATGGGCGTGTTATTCATTTGTAAACAAGCATCAATACACATAGACGGATATAACCGCTTCGCTCCCAGATTTATCCGACCTCCAGAGTGCATTTGCCACAGATGGTGCCTGCGCATTCATAATTGAAGCAGAAGCATAACGCACAAAATTGACCTCGGGCTTGTAGGGAATTGGTCCATCGACCTCGGCCTTGTTGGGATTTCGTCGAGCGATTCCGTTGAATCTTTTACAAGCCGGTCATGCTTCAGTAACAGAGTGAAAACTGAACAGACATCGCAGACGCTAGAAAAATCAAGCGTAATTAAAAGGAATTGCCGACACTTGAATATGGCTACACTCGTCGGTTAAAAATATAATCTGAGCAAATGTCGCTCACGAAAGCATCCGCTTTATCTTTGTGGTGCACAGACACAATTGCGTCTTCTATCCAATTTATTTTTGCGTTCCTGACCGTTGAACATATACCGTATTTTCATTATGATTTTACTAACGGCTTGATTTCAAAATCGCGTTTTTCTTCAGTTCGTACAGTAGTTTCAGATCTTGGAGAGAATTTATTTCTTCTCAACTGGTTCGTTAATTATATCTTTAGCTGATTATAGCGAGATCTAGAACCTATCTCTGTGGGCTGTTCTATTCTATGTCATCAGCGAGCCGTGCATGATGAACCGATAGACTGCCGTATATACCGAAGCAAGAATTTTTATCACGCGTTCGTTCAGATGTTTCGGGGCATTTGGATCTGTGTGCCGGTATTCTGCAGTGAAATATTTATGGAACGAATAATTAATGTATAAATTGAATAACTAGTGTATAGCACTATGCCCCAAAACCGATGGCCTCATTTAACATTATTCAGGCATCAAAATGTGCATGTA